>JANTPZ010084351.1:0-12282 GCA_025593235.1 Vachellia pachyceras
TTGAAATAATGTTATATTTAATGTGACTGTCCCACTTGACACCTCATGGGCACTTACTCGTATGCCCAATGAGACGGAATTGCTGGTTACTGAGACGTTTGTCTCACCCTGTTGTTTTAACATTTTTCCAGGCGGTAATTCCTATGTTGGTCACTCAGGGAAGATTCCGGAAGCTTAAACTACTTTCTCTAAAAGTAGAGCTCCCATCTTTTGACTATGTTAAATTTTTATATATTGCCACATTAGGGTTCATCATGCATACTCTGACTTATTTTGATCGATTGATGCATCGATCGTTTATGCTTGATTTGAAATTCTATAGGACTAATTCTCAATGATGGTTTCGATATTGGTTAGTCAAAAAAAAATTTCCAATTGAACATTTTGTTAATTGACGTTATTAAGAAAAGAATTTTACAAATTGGTATATGGTGCGTACTCGTTAGGGCTATGTGAATGGTAGGCCTTTGCTGTCTCATGCTTAGCCGCAGCAAGAACAACAACCCTCATTTGATAAGGATGCTTTTATGCAACAACTAAGAGATGTAATCGTGGATGTAGTTGAGGAAAGATTTAAAAAGTTTGAGGAAGATAGCGGAATAAGAACGAGAGAAAAGACTCCTGAAGAAAATGGTTATGAGAACCATCATGCAGAAATTTCTGAGGAGCCTCGTGATACTACTAATGAGGGTCAACATGATTATATGCCTCAGCCGTCTAACATTCTTGCTCCCCGATCCATATCATGTGTGCATAAGGATTTGGCACGTCATCGCCCTCGTACGTTCAATGGTGATCTAGATCCTGTCAAGGCAGAGACATGGATAGAAGACATAGAGACTTTATTTCAAGCTATTGATTTTATTAGTGAGCAGAGGGTACAAGCAGTCACCCTTCTTCTTAAGGGTGAAGCGAATGAGCGGTGGAAAAGTGTCAGACCAGCAGACATCTCAGCTTTAACTTGGAAAGAATTTAAAGGCATGTTCTATGAACATTATTTTCCGGAGGAATTACAACAGGAGAAAGAAGATGAGTTCTATACTCTCCGTCAGGGCGATATGCATGAAGATGTCTACATCTCTACATTTATCCGTCTCACCAAGTACGTGAAATATTTGAAGGAGGATCACAACCCTAAGTGGAAAATTAGACAGCTTATTGACAAGGCCAGACCAGAATTGAAATCCTATATAAGATTTGCCACCATCAAGAGTTTTGAGGATGCATGTACCAAGCTGTGAGTAGCGGTGCGTACTGTGCGGGAGGTAGAAAGTTCTAAGCGTCATGATAATCCCGGCAAGTTCTCCAACTTTCCAAGGCCGATTGGTAACGTGATGAAGAGGTCACGTGTTAGCCCAGGAAGCTCCATGAGCTTAGGAATAAGCAAAGGGTCCAAAGATAAGAGGGCCTCGCAGCAAAGATTTCAGACTCAGAGGAGTCAATCGGGCAGAAGTCAGGGTTCCCACCAAGGTTCTACTGTGCCTACCTCAAGTGGAAAAGTGTGTTCGATGAGGTTGTGAAACCTACATGGTCTTCTTCTCTGTTAGTGTCGACAAGCAAGTTGGGATCGATCAGATTGAAGCAGTGAATGAGTTTCTTGAGGTGTTCCCATAAGAGATATCAGGATTGCCCCTAGATCGAGAAGTAAAGTTCTCTATTGAGTTAGCACCAGGGACAATCCCAAATTTTTAAGGCATCTTACCGAATGTCACCATCAGAGTTGGCGGAGATAAAGAAACAGTTGGAAGAATTACTTGAGAAAGGTTTCTTTCTACCGAGCGTTTCTTCCTGGGGTTCGCCAGTTTTGTTTGTCAAGAAGAAGGATGGAAGTATGCGATCATGCATCGACTACAGACAGTTGAATAAAGTAACAGTTAAGAATAAATACCTGTTGCTCAAGGAAGATTCCGGAAGCTTGAACTACTTTCTCTAAAAGTAGAGCTCCTATCTTTTGACTATGTTGGATTTTTATATATTGCCACATTAGGGTTCATCATGCATACTCTGACTTATTTTGATCGATTGATGCATCGATCGTTTATGCTTGATTTGAAATTCTATAGGACTAATTCTCAATGATGGTTTCGATATTGGTTAGTAAAAAAAAAATTTCCAATTGAACATTTTGTTAATTGACGTTATTAAGAAAAGAATTTTACACAAAGTGCCGACTTTATGCCACAATTAGATTCATTTCCCACGGACTAGATCGTGTTAATTCCCACGATACCGGACGAGTGTGCTTAGATAGTTTCGGCAAAACAATTGTATTCACTGGCCTAATTTTACATGCCCGAGTTGAAACGCAGCAGAAAAGCACTTTTACACAGGTCAAGGTAAATATGTGAAGGAGATTATCTTATTTTACGGAAAAACACTGTTAAACATGCGTTTAGCTTTTCTAAACGCTCTAACAAAAATCCCTATGTCTTGGATTGATGCGAAGCGTTTAGCGTAGCCTTTCTCTTGAGACTCAAACCTTGGCTTGCCATATCTACACGAAAAAAGGAGCATAATCTAATTTTCAACTCCAATTTTTATCTACATCCTAGGGCTTGTTTGGAAAGTCCGTTGGGAGAACGATTACAGATTCTGAGGTAAATATGTGAGAGGAATTTTGTTTTGGTAAGCGCAGGAATGGATTTTGGGGAGGCAAACGGCCTCCCCAAACAAGCCCCCAGTGTGTTTGGCAACTCATTTTATAGGTTAGGAATGCAGTGTTCATGGAGGAATGCATTTTGGAGTTTTTAAGATTTGACGGCTCTTGAAAAAATGCATTATGGAGAGAAGGAAAAAAGGCTCATTCTATCCATCATGCATTCCAGGTCATGATCTTAATCTCACAGGTCGCGATATTTATCGCTACCTGTGATACTCCAGGTTACAATCTAAACGTGAAAATTTCAAATCACGATCTAATACATTCAAAGTTGTGATTTAGAATATTTTAACTATTTTTTATCATTTATTTTTCCTCTAATTTTATCACAATATAAAATAGAAAAATATATATGTATCCAAATGCATTATTTAATTAAATCTATTTTTTCACTCTCCACCAAAATCAACTTTAATAATGTTTATTCAAATAAATTTTCATTTTTCTAAATATATTCTCTATAGAAATCATTTTTTAAAATGTATTTTGATCCAAAGCTATTTACGAGCAATTTTTCAAACGGTCCAATAGCAATCAATCGATATTGGCAAAAAAAAAAGAAAAAGAAAAAGAAAATATCAGTTATCTTATGTAAAAAATTAATATTTTCTTATTTTTCTTCGATAATCGACAATCCGATATAGACCATCGCGCTCAGGGTTGCCGCCACCACCATCTGTAATTCCAATTAGGCTGCGCCTGGGCGGGCTTCCACCTCTACCCCTAACTCTGATTCGTGCTTCTAGTCGAACCCCACTTCACCCTGGCAGTCGCCTCTCTTGCGGCGTCTCTGTGTGCGTGACCGGACCTCATCTTGCCGTCACCTCGTTAGCAATCCTTCTTCGATTTTGACACGGGCTTTTTTCTCCATCCTAACTGTTTTTCTGCCTCCTCCTAGGGATTCTATTGGGTTGAGTTATTATTATTCTTTTTTCTCTTTTGGCTGATTTGCAAGGGAGTTCAAACCTATCAGACAATGGTGTACTGTGATCACTGTCAAAGAAATGTAACTGGAATGCGACCGGATGACTCCTCATTGTGAGTACCTTTACACTTGGACTTTTCTGTGGATCAATAGCTGTACAACTATGCATTTTATAGGGGCATGCTGCATTTAAAAATTTTTCATTATGCTTGAACATTGGGCTGCTCCTTGGAATCAGGGGCAAAAATAAAAAATAACTATCTTTTTGTTCTTTGTTTTTGGTTTCAGATGTTGTGAACGCTGTGGGAAGGTGTTGGAAGATTTGTATCTTTCTCAAGAAGCCACTTTCGTTAAAGATTCATCTGGGCAGGTATAATTTTAGCCATATTGTCCTAGTTAAGTTGCTGTAGGGTGGGAATTTGGCTAGAGAACTTAAGGTCTGTCGTGTCTCATAAGAAGTTAAAAAGCGTCTTGTATGAGCAGTTCATTCAATTTCCTCTCTAGCTCTCACATTTGTTAATTTTTATTGTTCCCTAGCACACCTCATTTGCAGCTAATTTGTCCCCACTTATATTCAGAGTAAGCTATCCGGTAATTTTGTGAGAACAATTCAAAGCGAGTATTCTGCTTCCCGTCAAAGAACATTAGAAAGAGGTATTCTTGTTCATTACTTGTACTAACCTTTTGAATGTAACAGAAGCAACCTTTCGTGAAACTTTTGCTCTCCAATAACAATCTGGTCTCCTCATTATAGCTCACGATTTTTGTGCCCATCCATCCTATATTTATTTGAAGTATAATAGCTTGTTGTGTTGCAGCATATTTGTATCTATGCTATGATAGGAAAATATGTGTTAACAGTCTTCAATTAACAGAAGGTAGGTGGATGACAAATGTAGGAAAATCATGTATAAAAGATGAGTGTGGAGAGTGCATACACTTCAGACAATATAATAATCACTATTATAACATATTGGATTGTTTACATTCTTATGATCCATTCTTCTTTGGGTTTGCAGCCCTTGATGACATGCGATACCTAAGCCAAAGCCTTGGAGTGGAAGATACTAATTTGTCCACCCAAGCATTGGCCTTTTATAAAGTATGTTTTGGATGTTGTCGAACTAGTTTCTTATTCATCCATATTCATATGAAAGTGATTTGTTCTTAACACTGATTTTTGTCCTAGTGAAGATAGCACTTGAACGGAATTTCACAAAGGGACGAAAATCAGAGCAAGTACAGGCTGCTTGTCTCTACATTGCATTCCGGTGAGCAATCTCTCTGCCATTGGATTGCACTAAGCAACATTCATAGTTTTCTAATTAAGTTTTTTCCTGTTCATTGTGCAAGTAATTTCATTTATTGAATTTCTCAATGCTGTTTAGTTGAAAATCTTATTTTGAATCCTTAAATTATTTGGCTTGAATGCTTTCAATTTCAAACGCTTGATGACATGTTTGGAATATTATGACCCCCTCTGCTGGTTAAGAATATGTTCCAAACAGTGTAGCCATGTGGAACATGAGTCATATTGTTGAATTTCAAAGGAGTTCTTACGATCTATTTTAGGTACTTTACGAAGAGTTTGAAAGAACATAAGGGCGAGTTTCTCTTTTTAAGTGCAAATTTTAAGTTGTCTTCCATGATGTATTTGGTTGGGGTATAATTTGAGAAATCGTGAGCATATACTTTTTAACAGAAATTATTCTGTGATGGGATAGTTTTATGTCATTATCCGCGGTGTTTTGACATTTTCAATATGGATATTCAATGAAACAGATTAGTCAGAACTTGATTAGTATTTTATTACCTCCTCAATTTTGCTATCGGAGGATGTTACTTGCACTTTGGCTTTCAAATTCTTATGTTCAATAAATATCATCCCTCAATTTTTTTAACATAATTCCTGGCTGAGCTGTTTTTTTTAAAATAATTCCATTGTGTTTGGATCAATTGTGGAGTTAGGTTGCTGTCTTTGTAGCATCTATTTTGATGAGACTCAGAATCTAGGTATCCATCAGTCTCTTCTAGTTTCTCTCATTTGCAAGCATCTCACAATTGAGAGAATAAAAGAAGCCAAGAGAAAAGGAGAATCTCCCACACTCAATATAACACATTTATTCATCGATGTTTCAATCTTGGAATACAACTAGAATATTTATAGAGGAAGGGTAATAACTGACTCTATCTGATTCCTTTCATGACCCCACTAACTCCTATTTGCATAATTGACACACCCATTACATAATTAATAAATAATTGAACAAATACATAAATAATTAAATAATTAAATAAAGACTTAGTCAAGGAACTAACTCCCTAATCCTAGGATCCTATCATATTTTTATCATTATTTTATGTGATATATTTTTTAGACTAAATATAGTGGCATCTTTTCTAGCCTTCTCCAACTTTGCTTCTTCGTCTCCCTTTAATATGCTCTCTCTCTCTCTCTGTATTCATATATATCCCTCTCTTGTCCGCTGCCCAATACTTTAAATTGCCACAACAGGTTTACTATGAGCTGGGTGTTTTTTGAGTTTGCAGCACAATGGTGGCTGCACTATTACTTTTGTTATCCCAAAATGAAAATAATTAGAGCTACGACCTAGCAAAGGATTGGTTGGTTATGACTAAATACCTAAATCTTTTGTTCGCAGGGAAAATGAAAAGCCATACCTTCTCATTGATTTTTCAAATTATTTAAGGACAAATGTGTAAGCTTCTGGTGATGATTGCATATTTTACCACTTATTTTGGTTACTACATTAGTTTGTTTTTCTGACAGTTGTCTGCTGCCATTTTTGTTGTGCAGCTATGTTCTAGGTGCAGTTTTTTTACAGCTCTGTCAAGTATTAAGGCTTGAAGAGCACCCAATAGTTCAAAAACCTGTTGATCCTAGTCTTTTTATTTTAAAATATACAAAGAGTAAGCATCTGCCTCTAGCTTATTTATTTATTTATTCATTTTTGAGGGGTTCTATCGGGTTTCTGGTATTTAGTTGTCTACAAGTGCAAGCCTTTTGCTTCTAATTACTTGCATTCTATAAGAAAAATATAGACATTTTTATATTAAATCAATAGGTGTGTCTGTGTACCCAAGATATGGAATTTGCCACTTAAGATTGTTCCCTGTTCCCGTTTCTGTTACTTTAGTTGTTCTAAGATAGGTTGCTGATACCGTGTTATTTTTTTTTTTTGGGTGTATTATGGAGGGGGCCTAATTCTCGCAGTTTCTAGTCGTCTTAAGACCCAATCAAAAATTACCTAAAACTAATGCAATATAGTGCACTAACCCTAGGATCGTTCTCTTATCAAGGAGCCTTTGTTTAAAATCCCTAAGTTAAATTAAGTGCTAAAAATATGATTAGAATGAAGGGGTTTTTATGAAATGGATTTTCTTTACTAAATCAAATGCAATAAATTCAAACTAATGCTAATTCTTTTGGATTTTTGGGAATAGTGAATACCCTTAGTGATAGAGAAGTGGCCTTCCTCGCCCTGGGAGTTGAAAAATCATTAAACCTTTAACTAAAACCTCAAGTTAACACTCAAGTCCAATATTCTCAATTGATAATAGTTCCTACGAACATAGCTAACTATTACTTTTTGAGATATTGTTAAAAGCCGTTTAATGCACAATTAAAATCGGAATAATGCAATATGAGTCTTCTAATATGAAACGTTAAACAGTCATTCCAAAACATCAATTAATCATATTAACTAGATAATAACACGCTAATTAACATAATTAAATTGTTGCTATCAAGAAATCAACACATATTTGTTTCACAATGCATAATCCAAAATTAATTGTGAAAATCAATCCAAACAAAGATAAATAAACATCCATCTCAGTTCCAAAATCATATACAATCATCCCTATAACTAGCAAATCCAAATACATAATTTGAGACTAATGGAATGATAGAAAAACTTCTCTATGTAAATCAGTGAGCTCTGGCCAACAATTCATCACCAAGAGGCTAAACAATTATCCACACATCGATTCGAAGTTAGCTCCAATGAGTTCCATATATCCAGCAATAATAGGAATCAAGAAGAGGACAAAATCTGGAAAATAGAAGTGAGCAATGTCCCTGTGCAACAACGGACGAAGTGAAGGCGTGAGGTAATCAACTGCTTGAATGATGTGTGGGTGTGGTGGAACGCGGTGAGAAGAACAAATGAATCAGTGGCGGCGTCGCTGGTGCCGTGTGCGTCGGCGAGGGAGGAATGGATGAAGGATGGAGGAGGCGGCGGCTGTTCTTGTGCGTGAGGAGAGAACTCTCCCAGGAGGTGGTGGTTGGTGGTCCAGAAGAACGAGTCGCGGCGGTGTGGTTTTGCAGCACTGGACGAAAATGCTTGGAGGTGGCTTGTGTCTCCAAGAGAATGGACGAAGGGAAGAAGAAGGCTGAGGGAATGGTGGCTGATCACGTCCTCCACCGAGAGAGAGCAGAGGATATAAGAGCCGCATCGTGAAGCTCTCTCTGTGAGAGTATGGGAATGGAAGTAATGAATGGTGTCGGTCGAGGAATGGAGAGAGCGTC
This sequence comes from Vachellia pachyceras, assembly GCA_025593235.1. Taxonomy (NCBI): domain Eukaryota; kingdom Viridiplantae; phylum Streptophyta; class Magnoliopsida; order Fabales; family Fabaceae; genus Vachellia; species Vachellia pachyceras. The sequence continues at coordinate 8,137 of JANTPZ010084351.1, forward strand.
GTGCCTGAAGCTCGAGGAATGAGAATGGAATCTCGTGCGTGGTCCCCTTAAACTGACGCTATGTGGTTCTTGGAATCCGCCGCGTGATGAGTGCTTATCTTCCAAGAATATAGGAGTGGCAGTTGGGATCCAAAAATTTTGGAGTGGCGGCGTGTGCGTACGTATCAAAAACTCCAAGTGGCGGCCACCGATGATCTCGTGTTTTTCTTCCGCCTTTTTCTCAACCGTTTGCTCTGTTTTTTCCGTTGTGCTCGGCGTGTAGGGAATTCAAAGATAATGAACAGTAGATTTTCTCATTTCAAGGCCAAAACGCAACAGCATCAATGGGACCAATTTATAATTTATCAAATTGGGGAACCAAACTGTCATTAATTCGTCGTCCCTTTTCTGTCATTTTCTGAATTTGCCAAATTCCTTCTAAGTACTTACAATGCAAGAATTAAGCACCAAATAATATCAAAAGTTCAAGGAAATGATTGCATGAATAAATAATCAATTTAAGACCATTTTACCCCTAATTGTGTTTAATTCCATGAAATCGTCCTTATTTCGAATTAGTGCTTAATTTATGTAATTTTAAGTTGGGAAATGGGTTAAAATCCCTCACTTATCTATGAAAAAGTGTGTCAAAATATTGTTAGATCAGGCCCAATTTCCATTTTTGAGTTGAAGAACCATTTAAGTATTGGGGATGAATGGGAGGACAAAAGATAATATAAACTCATCCATTTGGTGCTGCCATATAGAATCTATAAGGCAGAAGAGAATTATCAACCGGTTTGTTAGATTATAGTGAAAGACACTTGAGGTGCATAAAATTTGCCCTTATGTCTGACTTGTAAACGTCTCTAGAATGGCAAAACGGGCAATGTGAATGCATTTGCTGAAAACATTTATCTGTTTCTAGATTAAGCATATAATTATTTTGTTTGACTTCCCCCCTATATTTATATACCTATTGTGTCTCTAGGAATCATTATTGAGTTGATCTTCATGCAGATTTATTAAATCAGAGGAATATGGTTGTCACTGAAACCGCACTGAGCATTGTTGCTAGCATGAAACGTGATTGGATGCAGGTACTTTGATTTGATCTGGCATCTCAGATTTTGATCCTTCTAATCATGGAGATATTACATTTCTGATGTTTGAAAACAGACAGGGAGGAAGCCTAGTGGCTTATGTGGTGCAGCATTGTACATAGCTGCTCTGGCACATGGTTTTAAGTGCTCAAAGTCTGACATCGTAAGTAATAATGATCTTTTTGTGTTATTGTGATTAATTTTTAGACTAATATAGCACTCACTCCATTTTTCTTATGTCTTGGAGATCAGGCATGCCTTGGAATTGTTAAGATAAAAAATAAATGTTGCTTAATATATAGTTCGGCAGCCTTGTTAATCAATATCGAGATCTTATATAGGATGAGCCAAATGGTAAAATTGGATTAATAAAAACATAACATTCGTTCACTTATTATAACATAATGGCACCGTTTGGCAAATTGCCAAAAGTGCTTATAAGCACTTATAATCACGTTCAACAGTGTTTTTCCACAAAATGAGAGAATCTTCTCCTCATATTTGCCTCGGCTTATGTGAAAGTACTTATAAGTATTTCTCTACCGCGTTGCCAAACGGACCCAATACTGTAAAAGTTACATCCTATCTCAACTATGCAGGTGCCAGGGCATAACATGCAAAAGTCGTATTCATACATTGCATAACTTCCAAGTCTCATCCATTATAGAAATCCGAACGTTACCAGTGAAAAGACCCCTTCTACTAAACAAGGCATCTAGCCTAATTAACAATTATTAAACACTTAACCATGGTTATAGAATAGTTTATTTATCACTTCCAAAAACTTATCTCATCCTTCAAATTAACACATTGGGTCCAGGGGACACAAAACCGCCCACAAATCCATTATAACAAGTCCACACATAAGACTAAGGGCACAATCAACATAAGGGTTAGAACTCCGCCCATTAGTCTCCATTCTTCAACATTGTCTCATACATAGGGTTCAGATACAAATAATTGTCATCTAAAAAATTAGAATCAGAGTATATCAAAATATGATGATCATATGATGTTAATATATGAACAAAACAATTCCCAAAAATTATAGAGGCATAAAAGACTATAGACGTTTATACTTTTGCCTGCTGTTCTTGACCCCTATTCTACTAAGAGGTCTCGTTTGGAAAAAAAATGTTAGTATCACAGGGTGAGACAATAAGTCCCCATAACTAAAATCAATTTATAACATATGCAAGAAAGGTTGAGTCAGAGAAGCGGGTTTATCAATAGTCACACTAATAAATTTCCATGATAAAATAATGCATAATACTTTCCATAAATGGGAACTATCTCCACTTGTCCATCCTGCTTCCCCTTATATCTTCTGAACGTGGTATAACCAATGTCACTTCAAGAATAATGTCCCATTCTATGTCACCACCAAATATATGTAATAGGAAGGTGTACAGCCAAAGCACTCAACTCAAATTCGGGCTAGGAATGAGAGAGTCGACAAACACACAATTCAACCACATCTCTTCCATACAATCCTATATATCCCATAACACATTACCATATAATCAGTATATTATATTTTTCTTTTATTAACATCCCACAATAATAACAATTCACATAACTCAATCATCTCAATAGCAATAATCTCATCGATAATCACAACTCATACATTGGAAAGTACGCTGCTTTGTTGAAATAGTTAATATTCGAACATATATATGATTTTTCAAAAACATATACAAATATTATAAAAGAAAGTAAGGTTTCAAAAACACCTTACAGTCCATAAAGAGCATGTAAAATAAGTTAATATCGGTTACCTGAACTCTAAGCTTAGCTTTGAAAACTTCAGAAGTCAATAGTACAATTCACAATTTTGGATCACACATACCAGTATACACAATAATGTAGACACATATTTAATATACAATTTACATAATTAAATTACTTAATTTAAATGTTTTGAATTAATTACCCAAAAATATACAATTTCATATTCATATCTCAATCATTTATTCCTATGTAAATTTTGCTCTTTTCATAACTCTAATAATTCATTCAAATCATCATCTACAAAATCCCCAATTTACAATTTATATTTTTAACATAAAATTTTTATTTAATAAATCTTACATTTTTCCAAAAATCTAAATTGTTGAAAATACTAATACCATTCCCCATAACTTAAATAAATTATTTAATAAAATTTTAATTGATTAAACAGTCCAAAATAGTAATTGTTAGATCTATTTCTAAAAAAATATCATAAAATGATAAAATGACCAAGTAAAAAATCCAAACCATTGAAAATTATCTATTAAAATTCTTCTACATTACCATGGTTTTATATTGTCAAAACTTAATACTTCTCAAAATACTAACTTCAAAAAAAATTTCTAATCAGATTAAAATTAACACCATTAGAAAGAAAAAAATACATAGAACAAATTTTATAAAAGAAGTTTGTTGAAAAGAAGAGATTTTAGTTACTTAAATTATTCCAACAAAGCTCTGTGATTGAATCGTAGCAACTAGTTTGCTCCCTCCTCAACTACGAAATGGAGAGAAGGGAATGGTGTGGGTATTTATAACCCTGCTCTACACCTTGCGCACACTCACCACACACACTTATTTTTATTTTATTTTTCCTTTTCCTTTTTTCTTCTTTCCTTCTTTTCCCCCTTCATGTCTGCACCGCCCTCAACTCCCAGCTACCCTCCTCTCTCTTATCTCTCTCTCTTTTCCTTCTTTTACTGCCACCACCGCCCTCATCTACATTTATTATCATTTTATTATTATTATATATATTAAAACTTATTATAAATCCCTTTTTAAATTTCAGTATTACCTGATAAATTTTTTCATCACAAATTACTATTTCTTAATTATAATTAAGGCATGAAAATAAAATTTAAGATGTTCCAACCAGTTCATTTTAATGTAACCTAACACTATCGGATGGTATGAGATAGGATGTAATTTCCTGGAGAAGGGGTTCATTTGATGTGAGTTCACACTGTAATAGCAAAATAAATGGTTGCACTTGGGGAAGTGCTCTGCTCACTTTTGCCCTTGCTATCATTTTCTCCAGACATTCATTCTCATT
>JANTPZ010084354.1:0-10832 GCA_025593235.1 Vachellia pachyceras
AAGAAAATACTTCCCACTTCACTAAAATTGAACATATAAAAATAGAGATAAGATTCGTAATACATAATTAAGGTATCGAAAATACCTTACAATCCATGCAAAGCATATAAAATGAATTAACATCGGTTACCTCAACTCCAAAATTCTTGAAAGCTCAAGTCACAAAGCACCAACTACAATCAAGTTATTATTTCATTGGACAGTTCTTGACAAAACTCAATATTCATCTCAAACCCTAATCTTAAATTTTCATCTGTTCAGAATGATATTACTGCTGTTAGCAAGAGAAAATTATTTAGAAAAACTTTTATGAAGGAAGTAAATTGAAAAGAAGTAGTTTTGATTACCTAATTGATCCCGAAACAAACTCTTACGTACAAGAAGAGCAATGACAGCGCGAGAGAGGAAAAGGGGAGAGAAGAGGATGCTGGAGACCTAATAAAAACCTAATGGCTATGTGAGTGCAATATATATATATAAGTTGCAGCCCCTTTCCCTTTTATTATTATTTTTATTCATTTTTTTGTTTTCTTTAATAATATACATATATGTGTACAGCCGCCTTTCTCCTTTTTATATATATTCCTTTTATCATATATATATATTTGTCACTAAACTACCTAGTCCCTGTACGTGGCCTTCTACCTATATATATTGTTATTATTTTTTTCTTTTCTTTTTAAAGTAAAACTTGCACACACACATATATATTATATTTCCTTCTCTTCTCTTTTATTATCATTTCTTCTTCTTCTCTTTTCTTTTACAAAATAATCCTTTTCTTTTATCATTTATTATTATTTTTTTCTAATTCATATGTTTCACGTTAAACATATTCTTCTTGACCCAAATGACTACACAACAAATTATATTTAACATATGTGATATTGCTAAATGGCCGTTAAATTTTTTTAAAATATATAATTATTTCTCAAAGATAATTAAATCTTCTAAATAAAAATTAGGATGTTACACATATAATGAAATAGAATATAATAGAATATGGAATGAAATTGATCTTAGCATGAAACATAACCTCACTGCCTAAAAAGTAAGAACAAAAATCAGAAAAGAGAAGCGTCAGGCTATTAAGGTACATCCAAGAATCAATTCCATCTTATTAAGATATACGCATTTGAGATATTTTGCTGAGCTGGCCTCGTAGTAAACCTAAACTGTTTTGCTCTTTGGAAAAAGCGACATGCACATTAGTTTTACTGATAGTTTAATGATATCTTAAAGTCTTGAAACTCAAGGAAGGAAATGTCAGGGTCTGTATTATTAAACTATCTTTAATAACCCTTTAGGTTATCCATTCGGCGATTCCATATTGTTATCAATTGGTCTGCATAAATTATAAATGATATTACTAATGAGATGAAAAATATTGAGTACTTAAAAAATAATTGATGATGAACCCCTTCAAAGTATTTTTTTCCTTAAAGATATTACCAAGTCCCATTATCATTATCTTTTAAGGGGAAAAATTATACTTTGAATTCATAAGAATAAATTCAAGGTCCCAACCTTGAATATCTCACTATAATGCACAAAGAATCATCAGGATTAACTCTCTAAGAAGAGTAGATAAAGAATCACTGAAGCTCACAGGAATTAATGAATAAAATGACAGAAGGCAGTTAGTTGTAAAGAATAATAGCGTATTCAAGTTAATTCATCGTATCCTCTCTGTCTTCAAAGCTTCTTCATTTATATTCGAGGCTTTGTGAATTAGCCGTTACTTTGAAGTTGAATGTCCGTTAGAGAGAAGCTTTTGTCCGTTACTCACAGCAGCTACGTTTGTTGGTCTGTCATAAATGCTCCATTAAATGCTGTTCAACTGTCGACGGTGGAAGACATTAATGCTCGACTCCATTCCTTGGACAATCTGAGCTGTTTAATGAAAGAGCTAAAGTGCATTTATGAGGGCAGGAACATTCAAAATGTATAAGCATGAAATAGGAAAGCTCTAGTAAATGATAGGCGTAGCTGTGTTAGAATCTGTGTCAGAAGAAAGATGGACACAAGTTCTCAATATTTCACAACTTGAGTTCTGAAACAATGAGTTTGAAAGTCATGTAGTGAAACTTCCAATTTTCATAAACAAAACTTGAGTTTTGAGACACTTTCATTTGGGACTCGAGTTTGTAATGAAAGTTCTGAAGATTAGTTTGAAAACTTTTATTTGAAACCTGAAGTTTGAATATCAAATTTTTGAATGCAGTTGTAAAACTTCAAGTTGAAAAAGTAAGGACTCGAGTTTTAAAACATGTGAAAAGTGTTCAATTGAAAAACTCCTCGAGACTCTAGTTCAGAATATCAGGAACTTGAGTTCTGAAAAAACTTCCAGAGAGGACTCGAGTTTGAACATCAAGTTTTTAAACTGATGGAATTTTGCTGGGCATGGAACTCGAATTTGGAAAACAATAGGACTCGACTTTTGTAAAACTCTGAGTCAAAACTTCAAGTTTTCAATTCAAATTCTATGAAATAGTTGTGGAACTCGAGATCTAAAATCCTGAAACTAGAGTTCTGTGGAACTTGAATCTAAAACTTCCAGTTTTCACTGCCAGTTCTGTGCAACTCGAGTTCTGAGTAAATGGAACTTGAGTTCTATAACTTGATGAGAAAACTTGACGTTGAAATCTCAAGTTTTGAGTTCCAGTTTTGTGCTACACATTATGGAACTGCAAGTTCTGGGAATTTTGGACTCGAGTTTCAAAACGTTTTTATAGATTTAGCACAAGCTCAAAATCATTGAACCAGACTCCAAATCCTATAACATGTTGGGGTATTGTTATGATCAAAACAAGGTATTAAAAAAATGGGTATGGTTTGTATTGCCTATCAAACATGATTTGATTATACTAATGAAGAAATAATCAACCTTTTAATTTTCGGATTCGCTGGACAGTTGAAAGGCTGATAGGATTATTATATTTCTTATCAGGATGAACATACTATTTTTCTGCTGTTAAAACAGAAGGAGATGGGACACCTATTACCCATAATGGTGAGCCTATTCCTGATTCTGTTAACAGATTGATCGTTACAATCGTCAAACATTTTGTGGGCGATCCTTCCTTATGGAAAGATAGGTATGCAGAATTACTTTCAAATCTTAGGTGCAGGACATTATCTTATTTCAAATGGTATAGAGATATTGATAATTCTCCAATTTTTAGTATATTTGAGATATATTTTTGAGATATTTGGAGAATTATCAATTTAATTTTAAAAAGATTTTGAGTTTAAAATGAGAAAATCTATCCGATAATGCATAATCTTAAGGATTCATTATTTGAAAAGATTTTGAATTTAAAATAGCAAATATATGCTTATCCTATGGATTGATTAAATCATAACAGATAATAATAATTTAAAGCTTTTATTAATCTTTATTGCTATTTTTGTCTTACTTCCTTTTATTATCTTGTTATATTTTTTAGGAAGTAATCCAACGATAAGATCTCATCAAATCAAGAAATAAAGAAAGGATAAAAGAAAAAACAAAGAAAAGAAATGAAGAAAATGGCATGGCACACATTCATGGAATCTAGGCAATAAAAAAGGAAGGCAATATATATATCTCTATATATATCCAAGGACGTGGAGCACAAAGAGCAGACTCGGAGAAAGAAAGAATGAAGATGCAAGAGAGGAGAAAGAAAAGCACAAGCACAAGCACAAGAAAGGGAACGCACAGGAGCAAGAGGCAGCACAAGGAAAGAATAGCAGGAGATCTCATCACCCCGTCATCACTATTTTCATCTTTCTTCTGGTCTCTTGTTTTCTATGTTTTTCTTAAATCTTGTTAAGGATTTAATTAAAGCTATGTGTGGCTAATTCTTTTTAGATCTAGAGTAACTATGAACTGATTTAAGGATTTGAGTATGTTTGAACCATTTATTTATATTTAATTTTAAATGTGTTTATTCAGTTTAAATCATATTGTCTCTGCTTAGTGTCTGATTAACAATAAGTATGAATATGGGGAATTTAGATTAACCTCGGAAGAGGGATCTTAATTGGACCTTTAAACTGAGTAATGTGAGATTAAAATTTATTTCTAATTTGCCTTTAGGATAGGAATATACCTACGGGACTCATATAATCATATTAGAGTGAGATCGTTCGAGTTAATGCCTTTTGAATAAGCTATTTAGGAATAATAGTTTTATTTGAGAGAGGGCTGTAGATGATCGGAAGACATTACATCTATTTATACTCTAGGTCAATAGGTTAACATTTAAATATATTTATTTAGGTAATTACATGCTCTAAAACTTAAAGAAGGGATTAGCTGCTCTAGATTGCTTGTGTCAATTGATCTTTTCCAGTGCTTTAGGATTAATATTTTAGTTCATTTAAATTATCATTACTTTATTTTCTCAACTTAAACGAAATTAAAATTTCTAGTGCCTATTTTCCAGTTAGATTGAATCTCTGTGGGATCGACTTTGATTTACCATATATTATTTTCACGACCCATACACTTGCGGTGCATAATTAAATTTTGGTAGCATCCGATATATTCTTAACTCGAGTTTTCACCAAGGATGATGCCCATCAACCATTTTGGAAAGAAAAATTCGTTGTTGGCTTACCAACTGCGTTTGATGAGAAGGTGAAATAAAAATTAAGAAATCTCAATGATGGCAACATTCCCTATAAACATTTGACTTATGGGCAACTGATCTCTTACGTTTAGAAAACTACACTTAAAATTAGTCATAATGATAAGATTCAATACCAATTGCAAAGGAAAAGATTGCAACCAAGAAAGAAGTGGAAACATTCTGTGAACAATTTAGCTTTCCTGGCTGTATAAAAACTAATCCTTCACGAAAGAAACATCATAAACATTTCTCAAAAAGATTTGAGATTCGACACAAAAAATCTAAAAAATTCAAACCCAATACTCCTCCAAGGAAATTAAAAGACAATTTTAGATCCAAACCACCTATTAACCTCCTAAAATAGTCAAAAATTATTTGTTACAAATGCGGAAAATCTAGTCATATTTCTAGATATTGCAGATTTTCTAAAAGGATTAGGGCACTTCATCTAGAGGAGCCCGTGCTTCAACAAATCAACAAACTCATGCTTGATTCTGATTCAAATTCTGAATCCAATTCAGAGTTGGGGAATGAGTCTAGTTCTTCCGAAAATATAAATCAAATTCACTTGATGAATTTTCTAATTCATCTAGTTTCCCAATTATAAACATGATTAGTAGTAAGCAAACTCTTTTGTTGAAAATTATTGATCAACTTCCGGATGACATGAAGGGAAAATATCTCTCAAAATATAAAGATATTTTGACTTCAACATCTACTTCAAAACTCCAATTCTAAAAAACATAAACTTCCTTTTAAATACGATTTAACTCAAACTCTCAACAAATTTAAGCAAACCTCTAAACCTACACAACCATCCAAGACCTCCAATCAAAGATTAATAATTTTAAAACCGAAGTAAAATTAATTAAGACAAGATACCCAACAAACTTTGATTTCTCAAATATCTGAAACCAACTTTCTAACATAAATAAGAATCAAGGAAAACAAATTCACACAAATTTTGACAAACATCCTGAAGAATATTTTCTAAACATAATTTCCCAATTAACATATCAAAAGTTTTCATATAAAAGCAAAACTAATTATTGGTGATAGTTTTGTTTTGGAGACAACATTATTGTTTAACACGGGGCGGAGTCTAACTGTATTTTAAAAGGATATGTTCCTACAAAGTATTTTGAAAAAACAACTGAAATTTTAAGAGTCATAACCAAAGACATGTTAAATGTTGAATACAAGATTTCAGATGTTGCTATTCATAATGACTCTTTGAAAATTAAAACACCTTTCATCTTAGTAAAAGAAATGTTCGAGCAAATTATACTCGGAGCACCTTTTACAACTCTTCTGTTTCCCTATCAAAAAGGAACATAGGGAATTTCTAAAAAAACATTTTGGAAAAAAGATTCTTTTCCGATGGGTTCGATCCAAAAAGATAAAAGAATTAAATCCAATTTCTTTTAAACAAATCAAATAAATTTTTTAAAAGAAGAAATTTCTTTTCAAAAGATTGAACAACTTCTACCCCAAATGAAAGTTCAAAATAAAATTCAAGGATGTTTAGAAACAATTCCTAAAAAAATTTTCTCTGATATACCAAATGCCTTTTGGGATAGAAAACAACATTAGTAGATTTACCATATGAGACAAACTTTTCTGAGAAAAATATACCAACAAAAGCTAGACCAATCCAAATGAGTTAAGAACTTCTTAAAACTTGTAAAAAGAAAATTAAGATCTTTTAAATAAAAAACTTATTAGAAAACATAGGAGTGTTAAGTCATGTGCTGCTTTTGAAAATGTAAAAATTGAAAGAGGTACTCTAAGACTTGTTATCAATTATAAACCCCTTAACGAATCTCTCCAATGGATTCGTTATCCAATCCTAAAAAAATCTGATCTACTTAAACATCTTCATTCTGGAAAAATCTTTTCAAAATTTGACATGAATTCTAGCAGATTCAAATGTCTAAAAAAGATAGGTATAAAACCGCTTTTACTGTACTCTTTGGACAGTATGAGTGGAATGTTATGCCCTTTGGTTTGAAAAACTCTCCCTTAGAATTTCAAAGGATCATGAATGAGATATTTAATGATTATCATCAGTTTATTATAATATATATATTGATGATGTATTAATCTTTTTCTCATTTTATTGATCAATATTGTAAACATATATCTCATTTTATTAAACTTGCAGAACAAAATGGTACGGTAGTTTCTAAACCAAAAAATTTCTCTTTTTCAAACACAAGTTTGTTTTCTTGGTCATTGGATTTATCAAGGGAAAATCACTCCAATAGAAAGGGCAATTCAATTTGCTGATAAATTTCCTAACCACATTATTGATAAAAGTCAACTCCAAAGGCTTTTAGGATGTTTAAATTGTGTTGCCGATTTTATACCTCAACTCAATAACTTTGTTAAACCTCTTCACCAAATGTTGGAAAACAACCCTCTTCCTTGGACTGACACACATACTAGCATCATTAAACAAATTAAATAGCATGTTAAAGAACTCCCATGCCTTAGCCTTCCCAATCCAATTGCTTTAAAAATTGTTGAAACTGATGACTCTGATATTGGATATGGAGGTATACTCAAACAAAGAATCAACGGTAAAGAAGAAATCATTTCCTTTACTTCTAAACACTGGAATATTGCCCAACAAAATTATTCAACAATCAAAAAAGAAATTTTGGCGATTATCTTGTCTATCTCCAAATTTTAATATGATCTTTTAAATAAAAGGTTTTTAGTCCATTTTGATTGTAAATTCGTTAAGGATGTTTTACAAAAAGATGTTCAAAACCTTGCATCTAAACAAATTTTTGGCAGATGGCAAGAAATTTTAATTGTTTTTTATTTTGGTATTGAATTTATCAAAGGCACTTCAAATTCTCTCCCAGATAGGGAAACTGAGTGACCAAACCTTTGCAAAAATGACTCCCAAAAAGAAGAAAAATAAGGATGAAGAACTGGACAAAGGTCAAGAGCCTTTGATTGGAGCTCAATCTCCACTCTGCTCAGAAGAAAATCAAGATCTTCTGAGACAATTAACAAGGACTTTATCCCAGCAATCAAGGTCATCCACCCAACAATTGGGGTCATCCACCTAACAACTCATCAACAGGGCCATCCCCCAACAAACAGGGCCTTCAACCCAATCCGGTATCCAACAATTTGAGTCTTCTATTCAAAAATTGCAAACAGGGCCTTCGACGCAAAAATCCGGCAAAAAAACCCTTCAATCTTATGTTCAGAAACTCCCATATCAAAATTGGAGCCAAACACTGGTCAAAACAAGATGAGAAAACTCTAGCCGTTCAAACCATTACCAAACAAGAGTATGATCTGATCAATCAACAATATGCTCTTCAACTTTCAAAAACACCAATACCAGTTTCTCCAAAACAATTGGTAACTACATCCTCCCAAGCACTTATCATCCAGCCTGAAAAGAAACTGGTAACATGAAATAATCATAATTTATTAAGTGAATTTGTAGTAGTTTAGGAGATTTTGGTGCTATTATTGGCTTTTATTGAGTTTAATTGCATTAATTATGATTAATGATTATTATATGAAATTAAAGTTAATTAAGAGTATTTTTGGAAGAAATTGAGATCAAAAAATAAATTCAAATTAAATATATTTGGATAGTTATCAATATAATTTTAAAAGATTCTGAGTTCAAATTAGTAAATCTATGATTCTGAGTTTAAATTAGAAAATCTAAGATTCTGAGTTTAAAATTCAAATCAAGGACCAAACTCATAAATCCATTTATTTTATATTTGCATTTATTATACTATTATTTTATTTCATGAACGTGGAAGGAAGATGCCTTCTCTCAACACACAAGCATTCATTCATTTTGGCCTCCACTGTTCATCAATCAATTCATCTCCTTCCAGCCGCCACTCACTTCAATTCTCCATCCATGAACGGCTAAATCCATCCGTCTAAAAGTGATTAAGAAGCTAACCAGAGTCCTTGAATAATTAGGGGAGTTCTTTTATTTAATTTCATTTTTCAATCTCTATATATTTAATTGTAATTTTAGATGGCTAGAGTTTATGATTTATATATATGGAAGATGATTATGATCGGTTAATGTAATCCGAACTGTGATACTTGTGTTAAATTGGTACTTTGGATTGTGATTGAACTATATCACTACTTTTGTTATTCAATTGCTTTCTTTTATTCTCTTGAAATCAATTGGTTTGCTAGGTTTCTAGAAATTAATTGAAGGTAAATAGGATCTTTTATAAATCTAACATGAGCTAAGTCTTAAGATATTTCTAATTGATTAATTGAATATAGGTTTAGATTAAATTAAAAAGTTATGAATATTGATCAGTAAGGGTTCTTACTAGTCCCTGTGCTTAGTTAAAAAAAGAATTAAATATTAAATTGGACAGGAAGGTTAGTGGATTCAATCACATAGGACGTTAATTTTATCGAATTTAAGTGCATTCATTTAGCTTAATTAATTAGAAAAATCAATTTGATAATTCTTAGTTAATTGGTTATTTTATTAAATTACTTAGGAATTAAATATAGGCTCCACGTAGAGATCGATCTAGGTTAGTGCCATTATATTGCATTTAGCTTAGTTTTTATTTGATTGCCCCTGCAACGAGGTTCATCATAACACATACAAGTTTTTTAGTTAGACCGTCTAGTTTCCATTCATAAATGTGATTTGGTTTAAAAGATTTAATCTTTTTAGGTGTTTCTTCCACAAGGACATCATGAGGTGTCGCATGTGGATAGTAAAATTTAGAAGGTTTTCATCAAAAGAATTGATTAATTTGAATGTCGGATGTTGGAGAATTTATTTCAGGATTGGTGTCAGAATCAGATTCACGTTTTCGCGAAACAACTTGTATTCTAGCAGTGCTAGAAGATTGAGGAGTGTCAGGGATGGTTGACTGAATTAGATTTAGCCTTTGTTTGATTAAATTAGCTTTAGTTTTGGTTTGGATTTTTGTTCTCGTTGAGGATTAATTTCAAAATGTTTGAATAAAGGTGTTTGAATTTTAGAGGTTTGTTCTGAATTAACTAGGGGTGGTTGTGAGGTTGAATGTGTTTGTTTTGTTCAATAATATTTTTGATATTCCTGGATCAACTTCTTACTCGACATTTTTAAATTTGGAAGGTGCAGTGATAATAGAAAGTCTTTTATTGTCTATTAGTTTTGAATCTATGCTCATAAATCTCAAATTGATGCTCTTATATAATTTGTTGAATTCGACTGATCAATCTGGAATTTGAACATTTTGGCTGGATTTAAATCTTGTTCAGTAAAATGAAAAGGGAGATGTACCGTTGAGTCCCAAATAAAGGACTTATTTATCAGATGGTCCCAAATTTTAAAATATTTAAAAAATGGTCCCATTGACAACATAAGGTGTTGTCAATACAGCACATGGTGTTGTCAGGGGTTGTCAAGTGACAACACCATGCGTTGCATGGGACCATTTTTTAAATATTTTAAAATTTGGGATCATTTGCTAAATATCTTCATTATGTGAGACCCCACAGTAAATCTCCCAAATGAAAATATAATACTCGAAAAAAAAAAGGAAGTATAATGAACTAGTAAGTTGCAACCTTTGCCTTTCTTCTTCTCTTCCCTACTCCCAACGGTTGCGCTCCATTGAGAGTTCGATGGTGGACAGTGAGATCCCATTCCTTCCTGATGAAATCACCGGAAACATTCTCAAACGGCTTCCTGTGAAGTCGCTGATCCGATTTCAATGTGTGTGCAAACATTGGAAGAATCTCATCCAAAGTCGATCTTTCGTTGCAGACCACCTCCACCACTCCACTCATCAAAATCTCTCTCTTCTCTTAGAAAGGTATCATTTGCGCTTGTGTTTGCTCGATTCTGCGCTGCAAGTCCTTGAAGTTCAGAACGCCCCTTCCATTGATTCTTTTAATCGTGCTAGGATCGTGGGTTCCTGCAACGGCGTGCTGTGTGTTGAAATCGACCCGTATACCAAATTTCCTCCTCCCCTTTTATTGTGGAATCCTGCTAATAGAGCGTTCAGATATGTGCCTAGAAGAACTTATGCTCACTCTGATGATTGTGTGGTGGGATTTGGGTTCAGTGCAGTTGTTAATGATTATAAGATAGTGGGAACCTATAATAAGTTTGGAGATGCGGTGAATCGAGTGGAAGTGTTTTCGCTAAGCAGAGGGTCATGGAAGGCAATAAATATTGGGAACTTGGAAGGG
>JANTPZ010084357.1:0-10891 GCA_025593235.1 Vachellia pachyceras
ACTGAAAAGGATATTATTTTGAGAAATTTATTAGGAGGTTCTAAATAAGGAATTTATTTGATGAATGGTCTCAATTTTGATAATATTTATCAAAAGGTCCCATTGACAACATGAGGTCCTATACATTGACAATATCATGCGCTGTATTGACAACACCTCATGTTATCAATGGGACTTTTTTATAAATATTTTTAAAATTGGGACCATTCATTAAATAACTTCCTTATTTAGGATCTCCCAATAAATTTCCTTATTATTTTTATTTTTGTGTCCTTGTTCTGCCTGTCACTGAGGACCCATCTATTAATGGAACAACCAAAAGCCCCCGGTCTCCATCACCTTTAGTGAAGCCTTTGCATTAGCCTCCACGGTATGTTTTCATCCTGCAAAATTTTAGGATAAAATAAATTTATACGTGATAATAAATGTTTCATAAAAGACGAACTCTTTCATTTTGGTCCTCCTCACACCCACCTCCATTGACAGTATGTTGCTTACCCCACCACCTTCTTTATCCCCCATCTATCTCCGCTCCCATTGAATGATTATTCAATATGGCTTTCTTTTTTATACTATTACCAAGTATTAGTATTTTTCTGAATATTATTATCACAGGTATTTGAGCAATTAACTAATTCAGTTTGATGTTTATGGTTGGCCCTCCCAACGCATGTCTTATCCGATACTTGAACTTGAGATTCAAAAGGATCTGATAGAACTTTACTTCGTTATATCAACTATGCGTTGTTCCACTGATGTTTTCTCAACATTTGTTTCTTGACTCTTTCGTACATTCAGCCTTGTTCAATTAATTTAACCCTATAATCAAAAACTATAGCAGCTTCCTATTCTCGTTGTTTAAAATTGGGAATCTCTTGCCATTGTTGACAGAGGAAAGGTAAGTAAGATGTGTGGCGGAGAGTGGATTCTACAGCATTTTGTTGGCTAGGAACAGTACTTTTTCCCTATATGATGAAACGAGAGAGAGAAGTAAATAAACATAGTAGTTAGTACTAATAAACTAGGAGAAACAAGCTCATTGAAAAGGATATTCAAGAGCACAATGTTTAATTTTGCAGACATGGATAAGTGAATCTACTTGGTACTAAATGATACGGCAAAGAGTGGCAAAATAATTGAAACCATTCACGGTTAGTATGTGGGATTGGAATTTCAAGATTTATTGTTCAACTAGTTTGCCTTGGACCAAAAAAACACACACAAGGGTGGGGTTTGGGAATGTTTAGAATTACAGAATGAGCTAGTGGGTGCGACTTCCTCCATTTCTTTAAATTCACATTGGCCTACCAAAAGCATTGGACTAGTACTCTCATCTAAATGGAGAGGGTTCGATTTTGGAGAGTACCACTTTGTCGTAGCTCCAATCATGATGTTTAGGGAGGCATCTCTATAACTTAGTGGAGTAGGGTTGACCTATCTGTGGTTCCATATCAAAAGGTGTGTTTGGCTTGTTCCAATATCCACAGAGATATCCCTAATAGATCATGAGTTAGATGCATTATCCTTGGATCGTAAGTGAGCTAGACCCTTCCTAAAATTCTATAGCAAAAACAAACTCACACTCGCCTGCATATTGCCAATATAATGTTCATTTTGTTGCTATTTCATAATTCTTACTACTATGAACAATATAGTCAACCAACACGTCGTCCTCCATAATTTACGGTGCCATAAATTGCGTTGGTGAATCCATTTATTTAATAATTGTATATGAGAGAGATGTGATTGACCATCCCTGCCCCAGAGGAAAGCACATAATTATTGCTTATCTTGACTTCAACCATCTGTTTTTTTTAACTTTCTGATTGGACTTGTCTCTTTTTCAATCTATATACTCAATCTAAATTGTATTTTAGACATTTCAATTAACCAAACTATTAAATTGAATCCTCCATTCATTTGAAAAATCTGTAATCCCAATATGGAGGGAAAGAGAGGAGAAGCTCGTTTCTCCCTTTCTGATGTGAACAAACCGTTGAATTCACTGGAACATGAATGAATGATGATGATGGATGAGTACATGATAATTGGTCAACTCAAAGTGAGTTTCAATCGGTGCAGCTTTGACTTTTAACTTCCCAACGCATTTTCATTCTTCCTTCTCTCTCTCTCTTTTTCTTTTTCCCCTGAACACTGGACACCTCTCTCTATTTCAACGTAGAAACCAACTTGCAAATTTTGCCCAACAATGACTTTGGAGAGGCAAGAGGCTCAATGGATGTAGTTCCAAGCAATGGATTCAAATTCTGAAATAAAAGGGAATTCACAGAACTTGCAGAATACAGAGTAGTGACAGAATTGAGGGCATAATGTGAACAGAGAAGGCCAAATTTGCACCCTAGAAGTGGAGCCTCCACTCGAGGGCTCGAGATTATTTTGGAAGCACAAAAGCCAAAACGAGAAGCACCGGAAATGAGAAACTGATTGAGGTACCTTTAAACGTGTTGCCCTCCCTTAAGCGCCAATCGGAACAGAGAAGAAACAGGAGAGAAGGCGATTCAATAGAGAGAACAGAGAAGAGACAGAATCAGGAGCGAAGGAAAGCAACAGAGGCAGGCACGACGCTATCTGATATAATCCATCTTCTTCTCAAAGACTCACCTTTTTCACTTCACCGCTTTCTCATCTCGCACTGTTCATAAAGTAGAAGGGAAAGCATCAAAATACAGGAAATAAAACACGCACAGAGAGTGTGGGGCCCAACAAGCAACAACCTCACAAGATGGTTCTGTGACTGTGAGTAGTGGCTGCTAGAACGTCAAGAGTCTCAGGACGCCCCCAAAGGCCCACATTAACACTATCCCACTGATATTACAAAAACGTCGGCATCGCCGAGCGCGATAATAATAATGTAATATATGAATACATCATGAATGATGAGAGTTGGGAAGTAAAGGAAGAGAGAAGAAGATAATTTCAAAGCAGGGAATGGTGGCCCCCAACTCTAGTACCGTGCAGATGGCGAATGCTATGATTACGATGTTGATGGGCCCTACCAGTTCCCGCGTTCTTCGTGCTGCATGCACATAGGACCATGACGACAGTCCTGTCCCTTTACAATACTGTCTGTCAGACTGTCACCGATTCCCTTGGTTTCCCCATGGCCCCATTTCTCATTTAATTTTACTCTCTCCAATTCACCGTTTCACCACTCAAACAGGGAAAAAAATTCTAATAAAGGTTATTTTAATCAATAAAGAGTCTGTTCATAATCTATAAATCCAAATCTCATGATTACCTTGATGATTGGCAATTTGTAATACCTCAAATAAGCATTTAAAGGTGTGTTATAACCAGATGAGTTAATGTAACTTACCTCATCTTTTGCAACCAAATAAAGATTTACGGTGTTTACCCTTTGACAGCTAGGCGGGGATGGCTAGTTCCAAGTTGTAACCACAAAATT
Organism: Vachellia pachyceras; assembly: GCA_025593235.1. NCBI lineage: Eukaryota > Viridiplantae > Streptophyta > Magnoliopsida > Fabales > Fabaceae > Vachellia > Vachellia pachyceras. The sequence goes on from JANTPZ010084357.1 coordinate 3,428, forward strand.
GATCTAACCCGTGAAGTGAGATGGAGTGTCAAGTAGATTGTACTGTACTCGCAAAAAGTGGTGTTGAATGAATGAGATGTTGCCTTCGGAATTGAATGGCCCATTCCCTTTGTGATGGGTTGTCCCCACTTACTTCCCTTGGTGGTGTTGTTGATTTGGCCCTCCCTTTCACATCCAAGCGAATGATATCTTTCTTTCCCCCCATAATGACCCCACTCAAATAATTGTGGAGCTTCCTTGTCCTTCCATTTCACCATCTATTAAATCCTTTGAGAACGTTCAAAAATATATAATCCCCATTCATCACTTTATGCACTTCCCATCTTAATCACTCCAAAAAAATTCCCACCTAACATTTTTCCCAACCGAGTTTCTGTTTTTAACGTTCTAAATTTCAAGATGATGGTGCAGTTGCGCCAGTCAAATGCTCTTGAGGAATCATTGGAGTTTCGGAGATGATATGGCAGCAGAGCAGTTTCTCAGCAAGTTGAAGTGTTGAACATAGCCAGGTAGGCAAGGCTGGTCTCAGGTGGGCTTAGCAGCATCAATGAAAATGTTCTCTGATGAGGGCATGAACTATTGAAGGATATACTTTTCAAAATATCCTCACATCTTTGCTCCTTTAGCTGATTAGGTCCAACCAAGTATGTGGTGAAAGAGAGAAGGTGATGAGGACGAATTGGAACAATAAATGAAGCGCATTGAAGTTTGAGGTGTAAGTGGTACAAATGATCTGCTTCCAGCTTCTGCTGCACAACTTATCTGAGCTTCTTTGGTTTCTATAGCAGTTTGTACTACCCTACTTGGTAGGACATCATTCAATGATTTGAGCGTATGAAAAAGTCTATAGATTAACCATGGTGATCTTGTTGTGTTTGTGATTGTATTACTTGCAGTTAAATCCTCCTAGTCAGGTTATTAGTGGTTAGTGTAACAAACTTTTAATCAAGTGATTGATTCAAGCCTCGTTTTATTAATTTTTCCTGTATGCCCTTGATGAATTAGAATATAGATATCATTCTGTTGCTTGCACAGAAATGTCTAACTACTGAATTTACTGTGTAATATAATTTTTTTGGTTACAAAAAGGAAAGAAAAACTCAATTTTAACAGAAATTTCTAGGGAAGAGTATTCCAATATTCCTTGTAGCTTATCGTGGAAGGGCTTGTTTGGAAGTTAGTTTGAAACCTAGATTTCATAGGTTCCGAGGTAAAATCTAGGTTTTGAAAAGTGATTTATGTTTGGGAAGTTATAGCTTTTACGGATTTCGAGGTAAAAAAGTGGGTAGGAAAGAGGAAAGTAAGAAAAAGAAAGAAAGAAAAAGTAGGAAAGAGAAAAAAAGGAAAAAATATGAAAGAAAAAACCTAAGTTTCAAACTTAGGTTTTAAAACCTAAGTTTTGTAACATGGGCTGCCAAACGGCCCGAAATATGTGCAGCTTTAATACTGAACTTGGTTGCACTGGGCACTGTTGATAGCAATTCTTTTACAGAAGAACGTCTAGAGATAATTACTGATTGCTTTGAAAATTCAGAAATAGATGGAGTTCTAACAAATGAAGATATTTACTGTAATTAATTTTTAATAAGCTGCTCCGCCTTAACCCGATTAAAAGATTATTCAAGTGACTTTCCTGCATTCCTTCTCCGCTTAATTTAACGCTTTTGATTTATATAACACTATTCTAAATTCATTCGTTTTAAGAAGCTAACAAGTCAGCTCAGATAACCAGTGTTGAGAGACCAACTCCAAAACTTGAGCCTATAAGATCATGGACTGAAATTGATTGATTTTACATTAATACTAATAAGCAAATTACAAATACCAAAATGAATTCGGTGGAAATGTTCATTTTTTGACAGTTTCATCTAGCAAAAGATACTGATAAATTCCTAGGGCTAAAAGCAGAATCACAGCTTCATTGCTATGGTAAAGGTTGGCAGCCATGGCATATCAGCTCCAATTTGCTTTTCCATTAGAACTCTGCCCTCTAGAATCAGAAAACGACGAGCTCTGAGTAAGACTGCTTGATCTTTTCTTTCTATGGGTATTCCAGGAAAAGATATGCTCGTTCAAACCACTTCCTTTGATGCCCTCATATTCATGTTTCGGTGTGCTCATTCCTTCCTGCCTGAGTCTTTTTGGGGCGGGACGAGGGGTCACATGGAAAGAGTCTTCACTTGATCTCTCTTTCGCCATGGAGAAGCTTTCATTTTGTAATTCAGAAAAACTTTCTTCCGGCCCCACATTGTCACCGGCAATTGTGTTGCTGTCTGATGGCAGGTGGTCTCTTCTCCCTTTAACTGAAATCCTTGACATGTCTTCCCCATTCTCCACAGCTTTCATCCACTGTAGATCACTTAACGTGTCAGCGTATACCACTTCTTTTCTTTTCCGCTTTCCAGTAACACTACCAAAATCAAAACTTTTGACCTTGTCATCCTTGTTAACTGTTGCAGAGTATACCCAATCAGGCACTTCATGTTCTTCCATGAGACGAGATCTGTAGTTCTCCTTTTGCCTTCTCTCTTCATCCATTCTCTCAAACAACCAAAACTCTTCATCTGATCGAGCCGCAAGGCGGTTGATTTCTCTCTCACTTGGTACATCAGTCCCAAGTGAGCTTGTGCCTCTGCGCATAATCTCCTCCAACATTTCTCTCCTGTCCTGAGCTGCAAGCACACAAAGTTTAGCCATATGACAGACTTCAATGACTCATTATTTGTTGTCTCTTCAATGACTTTTATTTGCTAGTGTAGCTTGACACAATAAATGAAATATGTTCAGCCATGGTTATAATCAGCATAAGCAGCAATGTCAGAGGAAGACTGGTTCAGTGCTTCTGCCAAATCAGTGAACCAAAGGCTATTTTCTCACCCCTTTCCCCTTTAAAATTCAAATGAAATCCTGCACTTGATTAAGAAAAGGTGAACACAGATATTCATGCTAATGTCGTGATATATCAGGAATACAACAAACCTGTTGAAGTTGTGTTAAAAAGTCCGGCCTGGATGACTTTAGCATCAATGCCCATCTTTTGTTTTGCACGCTCCAAAATCACCTCCTCAATTGATCCCACACTAACCAACACAAAAACCCTAACTTCTTTCTTTTGTCCAATGCGATGAGCTCGATCCTCAGCTTGTTGATCCATTTGAGGGTTCCAATCACTATCAAAAATTATAACAGTATCTGCTGTTTGCAAGTTTAGACCAAGGCCTCCAGCACGGGTGCTCAAAAGAAACATAAAGTATGGAGAGTCAGGAGCATTGAACTGTCGCAGTAGAGTCCCTCTTTCCTCAGTTTTTGTTGAGCCATCAAGTCTAAGAAACTTGAAATCATGAAGCCGCAGATAAATTTCAAGAATATCCATGAGACGAGTCATTTGTGAGAACAGAAGGACCCTGTGCCCAGTTCTACGAAGTTTTGGTAGCAAACGGTCAAGAAGTTCAAACTTCCCTGATGCTCGGACAATCTCATCCTTGTTCCACATATTATGTTCTCCCACAAAGAGGTAGGGATGGTTACAACACTTTCTGAGTTGCATTGTTAAATTCTGTAGACTCTTGGATTTGCCAGTGCCTACAAGTTGTTCACCCATTAGAGAAACGTTTATGAGATTGTCTATAGAATTTTAAATATTCTGATGTTTGGGTTGTTGATACCAAAACCAGTCACAGATCTTGCGTAAGCACAAAAAGCTTTGAAAACAACCTAAATATTACTGGGGGTAGAATATTTAAAATCTCAATTAGATTGATTAAAGAAAAACCAAAACACCAGGTGATCAGAAACCATTTCCATATTCAACTACCATGAATGGCTTTTTCGGGATTCACCTATCCAAAACGAAGTTGCAACTGGTAAAACATATCAATGGGGAATTTTTTATTTTGGTGATCAGAGGGACTGACAACCCAAGCATCAGCAGGGAAATGACAGGCACATAAATACACAGAAAAGGTTAGCATCTCTAGTTTTTGAAGATGGGCTTATCTGAATCATAAGCATGTAACAAGCTAGGGGTTTTTGACTGACAAACATCAAAACGAAAGCATTTTGAAAAAAGTGTCCTTTCTCATTTTTTTTTTTTGGGGGGGTGTTAAGCCGTTAAAAAAAGAGAATCAGCTTAGGAGATAAATGGAGAGCATGACCTATAAAAATAAAAAACAAACAAACAAACCATTGTCCAAGCCAACTCTGCCCAAGTCAGTAACTTGATGGTAATATACTTTCTGCCACGATGACAAATCACATTTGAGTATGACCTGAGATTTTCCCGGAAGATATTTTTCCACCTCATCTTTCTTCCTTCTTAATATGAAGGGTCTTATTACCTAAGAGCGAAAAAGATACATCAGAAAGAAGTTGAAAAGGGCCAGTATAAAATAAAGAAGAAGAAAAACCCACTTGATGAAGACGACGAATGATCAATAGTTGTTCTTCATCTGTCAGAGAGACATCCACTCGGTCCGCAAAGGGAGCATTAAACCAGTCCTCAAAATTTTGAACTGAGTTAAAAATGCTTGGAAGGAGAAAATTAAGAAGGGACCACAATTCCTGCAAACTGTTCTGAATAGGGGTGCCAGTCAGCAGGAGTCTACGTTGGATGTGATAGCTGCACACAAGTGTAATTTCAATTAGAGAAGTCATACAATCTCATTCTATATGAAGTCAGAGATTTGTACCCCCCCCCCCAAAAAAAACCCAAAAAAAATTCTTTGAGGCTGAAATCCTGCTTACAAGCATCACATTCGTTCCACTTGACTCAAATTAGTGTAAGGAAAAGATTGGCCATTTTGAATCATACCCAGAGTCAAGAGTTCTTGCTAGAGCACATTCATGATTCTTCAACCTATGCCCTTCATCCACAATCAAGTAGTACCAGTGAATTTTCTTGAGAAACGCCTTATCTCTCATTATAAGATCATAGTGTGTTATCAGAACATTAAACTTCCCCTCTCCTGACAATTCCTCCTTCATTGCTTTTCGCTCATCCAAACGTCCATCATATAGAACAGTGGTAATGCTGAATATGAGAAAATCCACAAGTGACTATGATTAATATAAACCCAACAAACACAACGCTCCTCCCTCTCCCCACCAGAAGAGCACAGGAGGTTGTAACTTTACAGACACCAATGCACATACCTCGGAACCCATGTTGAGAATTCATTAATCCAATTTGGCAGAACAGCCTTTGGAGCCACAATCAAGTAGGGACCAGTTACACCCTTGTTCTCCATGAGATATGCTATCAAAGAAATTGTCTGTATAGTCTTCCCCAGCCCCATTTCGTCCGCCAAAATTCCATTTAGGTTGTTATTGAACAAAGAAAGCATCCACTGAAGCCCTTCTAACTGATATGATCTTAATTCTCCACCTTGAAGAATAGAAGGTTGCTCAGTTACCTGCAAATATATTAATTGTTAGATTACCACATTAAACTTTTATAGAGTGTTGAGATATATTAGGGATATGATTAATGAGATATATTAGATATATGGTTAGTATTGATATCATTGAGATATATTAGGGATATGATTAGTGAGATATATTAGGGATATAATTATGATTATGTATATCTCTCTAAATGTATAAATACCCTATTAGGGTACATCAATGAGTATAGGAATTTCAGAATATTTCTTTTTCTCATTTAACATGGTATCAGAGCCATTGTTGATACGATGGCTGCGCGTGGAGCGTCCAGGCGAACGTCTCCAGTCTCTGTCTCCGTTCATGTCAGACTTCGCTCCGCGTCCGAAGCGTGTCTCCCTGCTTGTTCCAGATCTGTCCAGAGCACGCCTCCGTTGCTTACACGCGCCGGCCCAGGAGAGTCAGGAGGTTCCGATCGGCCCATCCCAGAAGTTTCATCGCCGTCCAGTGAGCGTGTGAGCTTCACGCACCGTCTGCAGTTCCGGCGTTATTTTCACACGCCGGTGCGTGATGCCTTTTTCCGGCGAGTTTTTGACAGCGCTCCTGCTTTCCGACTTTGTCTCCTCCTTGCCATCCTTTCTCTGGTGGTTTTGTCCCCTGGTTTGAAGTTTTATCTCTGGGTTCCTTCTGTTTGGCACTTTCGGTTTTGTTTTGTCTTTGGCTGGCTCCTGGTGTAGCTCCAACGGTTTATATCTTGTCTTTGGCTGGCTCCTGGTGAAGCTCCAGCGTTTCTGTCTTGTCTTTGGCTAGCTCCTGGTGAATCTCCAGCGTTTCTGTTTTTGTCTTTGGCTAGCTCCTGATGTAGCTCAAGCGGTTTCTGTTTTGTCTTTGGCTGACTCCTGGTGTAGCTCCAGTGATTTCTGTTTGTCTTTGGCTGGCTCCTAGTGTAGCTCCAGCGGTTCCTTTTGTTTCCGATACTTTCATCATTTTGCTTGATCCCTAGTGTGACCCTTCCTTGTGCCGAGAACAGAGATTACTTCCTTAATGATCGGCGTTCGGTTGCTTGTTCTGGTGGTGCATCGCGTTTAGGTCATTTATCTTTGACGTCTTTGAAGAGGATTTATCCTCAGTTTAGTCATTTATCATCATTAGATTGGTCTAGAGTCAATAAACGGGCTACGTATCCCTTTAAATTAGTTCATTTTGATGTTTAAGGTTTTTATTCTATTGAATCTAAAATAGGTCAACTACCTTTGTAACAAGTTGGGCTTGATTAATATCTACGCTCCAACTTGAGGGGGAGTGTTGAGATATATTAGAGATATGATTAGTGAGATATATTAGGGATATGATTATGATTATGTATCTCTCTAAATGTATAACTACCCTATTAGGGTACATCAATGAGTATAGGAATTTCAGAATATTTCTTTTTCTCATTTAACATAGAGAAGCAGCTATATCAGGTATACTATTACAAATGACTAACTGAGCAACTTTTTTACTATTAACCAAAACTGTGATAAACAAAATGAGATTGGTTTTTAGTCCACCCTCAAATTTTGCATTAATTTCAATGGAAGTGTTAAAACTAGTACAATTTATGAGAACCTTGTAAGACAATAACTTCTGACAAACACAATACATCTCTCATTGGGGTCAACTATTTATTTTAAAGAACTTTAGCCATTTAGTGCACTAAAATAATATGCCAAGACCTACCTTTTCTTGAATTGAATGTATGGCAGAGTTGTACTGCCGTTGACCTTCAAGTAAATCACTAGTGTCACCATTATGATCAGAATCCATCATCTCAGCATATTCCTCAGGAGGTGATTCCTTCGATATTCCATTCTTTGAACCATCTGACTCTGGCAGTTCAGCTTCTGAGTCTTCCAACGGTTCGATGCCATCTGTTTGTTTTGAGTCCTTTTGACGTTGAACAGCTGCTCCCAAATTCACAAGCAACTTATTTGTTTCTTCAAGAAGCATTGTCAATCTTTCATTCTTACTCTCTTTGACCATTCTCATATAAGCTTCTTGATCATCAGCCTTTAAGGCTTGAAACCTCAATTTCTCAGCCCG
>JANTPZ010084359.1:0-10210 GCA_025593235.1 Vachellia pachyceras
CTTCTTGAGACGCTTATTGTCTTGATCCCTAAGGTAGATGATCCAGTTCGTCTTAAGGAGTTGAGACCGATAAGTTTGTGCAATGTGGCTTACAAGATAATCACAAAAGTGCTAGTCAACAGATTTAGACCACTACTTCATGCTTTGGGTAGGACCTTTGCAAGGCAGCTTCATTCCAGGACGTGGGACTAAGGAGAATATCCTGTTGGCTCAGGAAGTGATGCATACCATTCACACTCATCGTAGAGGAGGGGGTCTAGCGGCATTTAAAATTGATCTAGAGAAAGCTTATGACAGGGTGAATTGGGACTTTCTTCGAGCGACTCTCTATGACTTTGGCTTCCCTGCAAGGATTGTGAACCTAATTATGTGGGGTGTTCAAGGCTCTAGCCTATCTATTCTATGGAATGGATCTAAATTGCCCCCTTCTCACCTCAACGGGGCCTTCGACAGGGTGATCCATTATCACCATATCTATTTGTTTTATGCATGGAGCGGCTTGCCATCCAAATACAGAAGCTAGTGTCCGATAAACTTTGGAAGCCGGTTCGAGTAACCAAGGAAGGTATTGGGATCTCTCATTTGTTTTTTGCGGATGATGTCTTGTTGTTTTGCCAAGCCAAACAAGACCAAATGCAATTGATTGCAGATACTCTTCAAGCCTTTTGCCAAGCATCTGGACTGAAGGTCAACCTTGACAAGTCAAAAATGATGTGCTCTCGTAATGTGGATGAGAGGAGACAAGCACGTCTATCTTCAATGTCAGGGATTAGCGTAACAAGTAATCTTGGAAAATATTTGGGACTACCTATCCTCAAAGGTAGAGTTAAGCGTGAACACTTCCTACCCGTCATTGATGGTATCAATAATAGGTTGTCATCATGGAAGAACAAGCTTCTGAACAAAGCAGGTAGGGTATGTCTCGCCAAGTCAGTACTTTTCTCTATTCCGGTCTATGCAAGCTCTCTGGCTTCCCGAATCTATATGTGATCAGATTGATCAAATCACTCGCTCCTTTATATGGTCTAATCGTGGACACCATAGGAGTTGGACTTGGTATCTTGGCAAGACATCACTCAACCTAAGAATAAAGGGGGTCTTGACCTAAGAAGCACGCGACAAAATAATGTGGCCCTCTTGGGGAAGCTAGTAGACAACCTTATCTTGGATCGGGAGAAGGTGTGGGTTATAGCCATGTCACAAAAATACTTGGGGAACAATTCTATCTTGTCTGCTACGACTACAAGTGGTGACTTGTATGTTTGGCGTGGTATCATTAGGGCGAAGGAAGCACTTAGAGATGTGTTTGGTGTATGATTAGGTGGCGGCAATTCTTCCTTATGGAACAAAGATTGGCTTGGAACAGGACGACTTTGTGATAGAGTACCCTTTATCCATATTTCTGATACTGAGTTGACGATCTCAGATTTATGGAATCACAACTCTTGGAACTTCTCCTATCTTCATATGTTGCTACCTCAGGAAGTCATAGAGGAAATTCGACATATCCAAGTCCCTCAGCATAACTTTGGGAGTGATCTTATTATGTGGTGCCATCGACCTGATGGGCGTTACACGGTGGCTTCGGGATATGATTGGTTAACCAATACTGGCACACCTGACTCACGGACTTGGAAATTGATTTGGCATTGTACTGCTCCTGAGAAGGTTTGCTTCTTTCTTTGGCTCGCCTACCGCAATGCCCTTCCCACTAATTATCGAAGGTACCGATGTAATCTCACCGCCTCAGCATTTTGTATCCGATGTAATGCTCCACAAGAGGACGTTGAGCACATCCTCCGAGAGTGTCCGTACTCCACTTTTGTGTGGCAGCAATTTAGAAGCCTCGCCCCAAATATAAGCTCGATTATACCTTTCAAGGAGTGGCTTTGTAGGATGCTGCGACAGAGACAATCAATTCTTCCGATTACAATTCTTTGGTGGTTGTGGAAGTGGCGCAACAATCATGTTTTTGATGCCCATCCTTGGCATGGTAATTTTGTGATTCGGCAAATCATGTCATCACTAAATGATTTTAGTCAGTATGGAGCTCCTGGTACAACAAATTCTGCTTGGCAGTCACCTCCAATACACTGCGTGAAGCTGAATGTGGATGGCAGTTGGGTTGCGAGTCTGAATCGTATGGGGGGTGGTGGACTCCTTCGTGATCATATGGGCAGGTGGATTGCAGGTTATTCTGTCAGCACCAGTGGAGGAAACCCGTTACATTCTGAATTTTTCGCGATTGAGGCTGGGTTGAAATATGCATGGTCCTTAGGATACAAAACTTTGATTTGTGAGACTGACTGTCACGAAGTAGTCGAACTTTTACAACCTACTATTGATATAGACCATCATTGGCTGAGAGATATTATCCTTAGAGTTCGAAGCATGTTGGATTGGAGGTGGGAAGTGTCCCTTTCTTATGTCCCAAGAGTCCAGAATCAGGCCACAGATGCATTGGCTAGGAAATGTGTACTAGATGGGTCACAATGACATACTGGAAGCTTCCACCATCTGAGCTCATTCCGTTACTTTGTTATGACTTAGTTGTGTAAACATTTATTTCTATTTTATTTTCCCTTGTAACCAAAAAAAAAAAGAAGTGTACTTTTTTTAAATTTCTACAATATTACAATTTATTAGATAAAGATTTTTTGATAGCATATTTTTATTTTGTAAAATATATGAACTAATCTTTTTTTGCTAACCATATGAACTAATCTTTTAAGTTTTAGAAATCTACCCTTCATTTTTTGATGAACATACATAAGCAAAAAAAAAACTAAGCCGCTAAAGCATAAGGTTTTGAATTTGAATATGCGTGAATACAAAAAATACCGTTGAGGGATCTACTTTCAATTGAACCCTAACATCAGAATTCAAAAAGTAACGTTATCTGAATTCAAATATTAATTTATTAATATCAATAAAATTTTCAAACTCTATTTGTAATATATTTTTCCTCTTGACTTATAGTTATGATTAAACTGTTTAAACCTATTTGTAATCTATTTATTAATATATCAAAATTGTTTAAATAGAGTTAAAAATAAGAAAAAGAAAGGAGAAAAAATAACAGAGAAAATTATTAATCTCAAATCCCCTCTTCCAACTGTATTCCGTGGAAAACCCTTTAACCTCTCTCATCGTCTGACTTGGTGTTCATATATACATTCAGAAGGGAAAGGATCCTCTCCACTACTCAAAAAGTAGTGGAGATCTCCACTGCACATCTAACGGCTCTCATTTGTTTAACATGTGCATTTTATAATTGAAACTCACGTTCTTTTGCTTTCAGAAGTGAGAGTTAGCTGCACATGAACCGATAACACTAAAATGACAGGACCGTTCTTCTATGAGAGCCGTTGGATGTGCAGTGGAGATCTCCACTACTTTTTTAGTAGTGGAGAGGATCATTTCCCCATTCAGAATCTCCCAAACATCGCAACGCACACCCTCAAACCAATCAATTGAACTACCTTCAATAACCAGAAGCAACAAGTCTCACAATCTGTAAAAGTTTCTGGGGATGATCGAAGATGCCAGAGAAAATACCATCAGATGATGAAGAATCAGAAATCTCAAATTGCACCGGTTACACCCGTCTCAAGAGAAACCAGGAGGTACTTGATGATGATGAAGGAGCAGGAGGCCGAGAAGAAGAAGAAGAAGGTGGTTATTTAGTTTAGGGTCGGATTCGGAATCGGGTTCGATGTTTATGATAGATAATGATGATCCGAAGGAGGAGGGTTTGGATACGATAAGGGAAGAGGATTGTGAGAGCAGTGTGTTCTCTCTGGATTTTGGGAACTGGAAGGATGTTGTGCACGTGTGTGTGGGCAAGCATGGTGATAAGTCGAGCTTAGAAGCACTTTCATGGACGTTGAAGCACTGGATCACACCCTTCACTACACTTTGTCTTCTCCATGTCTTGATCCCTCTGGTTAGGCTCATTCCTAGTCCCAGTAAGTGCACTGTAACTCTCTTCTTCATCTCTGAGTTTTTTTTTTGTCTCAGTTTCTTTTAGCTTGTTTCTTTCTTTCTGTATATTCATTTAGTTTTAGGGTTTTGATTCTCAACTAAAAGTTAAGTAAATTGGTTTTGTTGCTCATCGTAATGATAAGCACTCAGAGCCTGTAGCCGCAGAACACTGAAACTGATTCTTTTAAGTTAAGGTGTGTTTGGACGTCAACGTTCAATTTTGTAATTATGTAGAGTACAAAAAAGAACTCGCAACTTTGACTTTTCAAAAAAAAGAATAGAGTACTAAGATTTCTGGTCAAGCAAGCTAAGGATAATGAGGGAAAGATGCAAAATAATTGAATTAATGATAGTTAGGTGGCCGATAAATTTTTCTTAAAAAAAATGAGTTGCTAGTATTGATTCATGAAAATTGAAAATTTAAGGAATCTAAATTATAATTTAGGAATTTAAATTTCAAATGTAACTCTTAATTTGCAACTAGAATGGTAGAATTTTTGTTTTGTCTCGTTGCTTTGGGAAATGTCAGTCTCTCCCTCCGATCTATAATGGGTCCGTTTAGCAAAGCGGTGGAGAAGTACTTATGGGCTTATTCACACAAGCCGAGACAAATATGTGGAGGAGATTGTCTCATTTTGCGGAAAAGCACTGTTGAACGTGCTTTTGGGGTGTTTGACCGCCTTGCCAAACACCCCCAATAATGCAAGACATTTTCTACAAGTTATTTTTATATATACAAAATATAGGACACTTTTTTGGTTTTAAGAAATATGGATCTTTCCATTTCACTACCAGAAAAATATCATTTAGCGACGAAAAAGTCAATTGCTAAATAGCTATTTTTCTTCAGAAAATTTCCATTTAGCGACAGAAAATAGTCATTTAGAACGGATTTTCGATCGCTAAATGACATTTTTCTAGTAGTGTTTTGACATTTGTGTTGGTTAGTGTTAATTGAGTAATTACTCAAAAAATTATGAGTGATAATTGTGTACAAGGTAAAAATTGAAAAAAAAAACAAAACAAGTAAATTTAATTTCGTATGAGATTTAAAAAATTAAATTTCATTAATACTTAGTTACATCCATACATGTTGAAAAATAAGATTAAATTCCTTATGTTCATTACATCAAGTTCTCTAATAACACGTAATCATGTATCCTAATTTTAAGATATTATCATTAACTTTACATCAGTATTAAAAAATTGAACCCACATCCATTTGTGATTAAAGAACTCAACACAATGGATACAAGCCACATGATGTAACTTTTGTGTTTGAAAGTATTGTCCACTATATTTTTTTTTTCCTATCAGGTAAGAGTTTGCCACGTGGGGATTTGATGATGACAAAGATAATTTGAAAGCCATGAAACATATTGAAATGTATATGGTTGACATTTAAATGCAAAATTAGGTGTGAAACATATGCATTAATTAGTTTGTATAGTTGATTATATTATTTACACACAATAACCTGCATGTTTGGGAAGAACTTCTTTCCAACGGTGTAGCAAACCAAGATAAAATCATCTCGAAATCCGTAAAAACTATCTCAAAATCTTAAAATCCGTAAACTTCTTTCTTCCAATGGATTTCTAAACACATACAATCCCAGTGGGTGGGGTAATAGATTGTGACAAATTCAAAGTCAATGGCAGTGGGGAAACTTCCAAGGAGTCATGTAAACAAGTGCCACATTAATCTCTACTTGGACCAACACAAACGCAACAGGAAACTCCTTCAAAGGTTCGTTGACCTGTGCCTTGCTTCCCAGATAATTAAATTCCAACATCCTACAACTATTAATTTAATTTATGTTCCTGTACTGTGCCAAAACTGATCTGGAAACACAGTACAGGTTAAGGTGGAGACAATGCTTACTGAGGGAGACGACGTAGCCAAAAGCATTGTGGATGTCATCAACAACAAAAGCTTCGTTTGGTTTCCTGTTGAAAACCTCGTTCTGACTCCCAAAACCCATTCTCACGCAAGCCGAGACAAAATTCCTCTCATATAAAGTACATCGGAATTTGTGTCCGTTTTCCCAACGGATTTTCAAACGAAGCCAAAGACGTCCGAAAATTGGTCCTTGGAATTACCAAACATAATCTAAGGTTGAATCATCCCATAAATTTGAGATACATACGTACATATATATATTTGCGATGATTTTGACATAAATCATGTTGTTCACCACTTGTGAGCAGAGTTCGTTTGATCGCAGTTGTCAAAAAAATGACTTCTTCTATACACACGATCAACAGTATTTTTCTGTAAAACGAGATAATTTTCTTCATATATTTACCTCGACTTACGTAAAAGTATTTCTCTACCACGTTCTCAAACGGGTACACTAATTTAACTAGCTGATTTTTTTTTTTTTGCATGATTTAGTAGTTGCTGCTCATAAAAAACATTAGTGTTTGAAATAAGCTAGTAAAACATTAAATTATAATAATAATGGCTGAAAAATTTCTCATGACAAAATTCATAGGCACCTCAAATTTGTTTAAGGAACAAGATGCAATACAGTTTTAAGGGTTGCAACTTTTCTTTGGTTGCATATAAAATGGAAAATATTTGCACATAGCTAGGAATATGAAAAACAGTTGCATGTGTAGAATCTGAGTGCATTTGTTGAATAAATTGTGTAATGATAGAAGTTAAAGTTTAACGTAGTGATTTCCTTCTCCAATTGAGAGAATCAAACCTCAAAGCCCCGGATTAAGTTTTTTCTGAAAAAAAAAATCTGGTTTTTATGATATCTTCTAATTTCTGATGTTTCGATTATTCGATTGATGACAGGAAAAGTGGGTCTCGCCGAAGAAGGATAGCAGAAGAGGTGATGAAGAAAGCGCCTGAGAACTGTGACGTTAAAATCATCTGTGAAGGAAGGGACGTCATTTATGATCTCATTGGGGCTGCCTCGCCGCGTTCCAGCGGAAGTGACACTGCAAGATCTGCATGTTCACGAGAACACGATCCATCTCGTGGCCTTGTTGCCTCCAAGAATCTGCTCGGGCCCGGAGTTTCTCCTTCATTAAGATGAATCCCAACTTAACACCGAACAGAATCGTCGGTGGTGGATCGGAGTTTTATTATTGAGATCTTGGAATTAGACGCGGCGCTAGGGTTTGTCCAAAGAAAAAAAAAACAAAGGAAAGTGGATGGGAATCTCGAAGATGAATTTATGTAAGAAAAGGGTATTATTAATTTGATAGGTTGAAGGGAGACATCAAATCATTCATGGATGATCCATGATAGTCTCTGTTGGGGAGCGCTGAAACATCTGTGATTGCTAAAATCCGTTTCGTAGCTTCGAAAATAAGCTGATGACATGGAGAAAGAGACATGAAATCACGCCTTTCTTGAGACGACGACGAAGACGCAGAGATTGCTTTGAGTCCGGGTTCGAGAGGCGAAATAATGGAATATCCTGATTGTCAATTTCACGACACAGTAAATAAAATGGTTTTTGTTCTTCAACCTGCTTCCAACGTCATTTTATCATAAATCATTGTATGGATAAAATGCAAGAGTGGTTTGATTTTTCAGGGTTGTCTGTGAATACCATGACGAACAGCTATGAGATGGTGTCTTGTTAGATGCTGATTATAAGGGGCATTTTGCCTTTAAGGCTTCGAAGATGACACAGACGCCCTGCATTAATTTACATGACATACAACTTTCTGAACATGAAAACAGCCAACAAAAAGAAAAACAAACATTACAATTCCTCATCATCTGTTCTTTAAACGTTGAAAACAGTTCCTCCCCACTTTTCTAACAATCGTTTTGCAAGCGTCAATGTTTTGTCCCTAACGCTAGAAGAAATCAAACTCAAGATAATTACCGGAACCTTTCTGATCAGGAATCGACATATGGTGGGTGGCCTTTTCGCCGGCTGATGTGGCCGGGGTAGGTATCTTCTCATACTCTACAGGCTTTGGGATCTCCGGCGGGGTAGCGCAGCGGATAAGTGCCCAATTCACACCTTCAAAAAAGGGATGCTGCTTTATCTCGGTGGCGCCTCGTTTGTAAGCCAGCCTGTGCTGTGGTTCCTTCACAAGCAACCCCCTCATGAGATCCCTCGCTGCAAAACTTACAACAGGTGCTTCAGGAAATCGGAGGGGCTGGCCCACAACATTGAACAATGTGGCTCGGTTCCCAGATCCCTTGAAAGGAGTCCTGCCGAACATAAGCTCATATAGAAAGATTCCGAAAGTCCACCAATCAACTGCACTCCCATGACCTTCTCCCTTGATGATCTCAGGTGCCAAGTATTCATGGGTTCCAACAAATGATGTCGATCGTGCATCGGTAGGCTCAGCAATGAGCTCAGGCAATGGAGTAACTTGGTTTCCAATTTCAGTTTTGGGTTTCCGTTCCTTCTTTGATTTGCTAGAAAAGAGCCGAGGCGAAAAGCATGTTGTAGGAGCAACACAAGACGGCTGGATGCAGGAAGGCGGCTCAATACAAGCAGGCTGCACGCAATATGCAGGATTCTTTCTTAAAGGATCAGATTCCATGACTGAGCTTTTAACAAGAGTTGGACTGACAGCACAACGGAGGGAAAGGTCAAAGTCCGAAAGCATAATGTGTCCATCATCCCTAACAAGGACATTTTCAGGCTTCAGATCACGGTAAACAATGCCAAGCATGTGGAGGTACTCCAACGCCAGCAGCACCTCTGCCACGTAAAATCTGCAATTCAACAATAAAATAGAAGCCGTTACCATCAAATCAAATCCAAACCATGATCTCACGTGGCAGTATTGAATCCACTATCCAGACTAGGAGCATCAGTGATTGCATCTCTAGCTGGTAGACATCATCAGGCTTTGTAAAGGTAAAGAAGTTTGGGCAAGCTCAAAAGCCAGAAGCCCAATCAAAACCAAGTACAGAATAAGTTCTGAATCCAGATTCTAATAGCTTTCAAATATGCAATTCAAGAGCGGAATCTGATATCAGACATTTTCTGGATATTATGGGACCTCGTATACTGCCGAATGAAGAAATTCCACGCCTGGAGGAACATTCACTCAATCCTCCACCACGATTCTTCCCATAGGAAAAAGCTGATGATCCAACACATTTGTACCCGTATTAGGGGAATTTAGATTTTGTAAAAACCATATGACCAAGCCCAGCGAACAGAGATGGTGCGGTAATCCATGTACATCCTAAAATCTTAGGCAGAACAGCTTGGACACAAGAATCTAATGATCCCACTGTTAGCATCCGTATTTTAAGAAATTATCAAGGGAAATTAAGCATAAAAAAGATGTGCATATGATATATACTGTGATTCTATATACATTTCTCTAAATGAAAGAAAGAAAGAAAGAAAGAAAGAAAAAGCCATGAGACCAATTGTAATCCCGTAATTCTAATTTGCTTTTCTTATGACCATAGCAACAAGCCTCTTAATATATTTAAAATCCACCTCCCCCAAGTTTCCTGAGACGGATGAACCATAAATGCATGGCCAGACTGCTTTCCAAATCACATGTTGTAATACAATTATAACATGCAGCAACAATTATCACGGTGGAAAACTTCTGCAATGTTTGACTTTCAAAGCCAAATATGTATAGACAATCACCGAGAGATACAGCATAATCACATTAAATAGTTGGTTGCACAACATCTGTGGCTTGTTGCATTTACTTTTTCTCATTTCAAACACTAAAAAATGTTCGAGTCTAAGAACTTAGCATGACTCAATGAAAAAGAATAAGTACGAATTTTATATAAACAGTAGAATTGAGCACTTTGTTATGGCGGGGAATTAACCATAGGCCTTATTTATTAGAAGTAAACCAAGGGCAGAGTTGTGAAAATTCGGATCATCAATTCGTGGGAAATAATCAAATTAAATATCACTAGAATTAATGACAAAAGAAAAGGGAGTTCTGACTTAAACATACTTTACTACTTGCTCAGGAAAATGCTTCCCTGGCTGCCTCTGCCTCAGAGTGTGTAGGTCTCCACCTGGGCAGAATTCCATTACCAGGCATGAGAACTTCTCTGTCTCAAAATGGGTATACAATGTTGGGAGAAATGGATGGTCAAGCAATTGCAGTATTTCTCTTTCTGTCTGAGCACGAAGCAACTTTTTACGGCTTGCTAAAGACCCTTTATCCATCACCTTCATTGCGAAATAACATTTAGTGCCGCTCAACTCTGATAGATACACACTCCCAATATCCCCACAGCCCAA
>JANTPZ010084362.1:0-11531 GCA_025593235.1 Vachellia pachyceras
AATTTATGTAGGATTAGATATTTTAATTAAGGTTTATGGAAATAATGGTGAATTTCTAATGATTTAGTTTTATTATAGATTGAAAATAGAATTCGGAATTTTAGTAAAATTAGAATATTTAGATCTTAAAAGGGATTTAAGATATCTGAGGATTTTGTAAATATCTAGGGCTTTTATTAAATGAAAATATATGATAAAGTATTAAAGAAAATAAACTAATGTGTGGTAATGCATAATTGTGTAGTCTAATTGTAGAAGTTGTTGGTGTGGACACGAGATTTTGCTATTGTCATAACATTTCCTTATTGGACAAGAGGTAACTGCTTTCTACTTATTATGCATACTTGGGACATGTCTGATGAGTGATTTTGAATTGATTGTGATGAAAATATTATTATTATTATTTGATAAACTTTGTGTTGATAGTATTGAGAATATATTGTAAAGTGTTGAGTTAAAAATTGAATGTGTTATAATGGCAACGTTTGCAAATGGTTGTGATAGAAGTTCTCTTGACTTGATAGAAAACCCTGAGTTTCAAACTATTAATTGAAATATGCCAGTGACTATTAATGCGTGATTACATATTGATGATAAATTGTGGATATTCATTTGCTTTAATGTTATAAAGAGATAATTGTGATATTGGGAGAGGAGGATGTGGTTATTAATGGGAGATTTATTAAAGAGGAAATAAAGGGGTGAATATTCGGCATGCCAAAGAAGAAATAAGGTTGGAGGGCTTCTGAGTCTGATTACCGGAAGATCTTATGCCCATTGTGATGAGGGCTTATGACACCCCTGTGATGTGAAAGGGGGAACCCATGGTTCGGTTTTGTACTCTGTGGTACTTGGCCAGTCCACATCACTTACCGGTGAGCTCTTTGAATCGTACTACCAGTCAAATGGAACGGTACTAGCCCATGGGTTCAGTCAGAGGAAATAAGGCTGGGGAGAAATAAGGGAAAAAACAGAAAGAAAGAAAGAGAATAAATCTCTGTGTAATGATTTCCTGTACGATTTCGTTGTGATGTTGTGATGATGCAAGATTGAAATCCATGTGATTATGAATTGATAGAAATGTGTGATGATGTGGTTATGTGGAGCTGATATGATTGATCTTGGTGATCTTAATAATAACGAATATATTAATATTGATATGCATGCATTATGTGAAGCGGATGATTGTGAGTTATTTGAAATATTTGGTATTACTTGTGAATTTTTTTCTATATACAACAAATTCTTTATCTCTCATTGACACTCGCTCGTATGCCTTTTAAGTAGAAATGCCGGTTATTAGGACTTCTGTCTCATTCTATCAACTTAACACTTTTCAGGTGATAGTTCTTGTGTTAAATCATTTGGGAGAATTATGAGGCAACAGGTATCCTTGTATATCTCGGTATCGCCTCTTCTGTTATTTATGTGTTGATTGATGTATATTGCCAGGGCTCAATTTGGTAAACCATGTCTTATCGCAAATATTGATAACCTCATAATATAATAAATTTAGTAAAAAGTGAGTTTTCTATATTCCTGTTAGATTGAAATAAAGACTAAATATGGATTATAATCTGATTATTAACTCAATATAAATTAAGTTTTCGGTATTAAAGTGAGGGTCTTACACCTTACAAATTCAATGGTCATCTCCAACAAGCAATCGAATATATTGAAGATGAGCACCTCATTTGAATGAGCATTAAGGCTCATTTGAATTAAAGCCTTGCAAGTTCAATATCCATCTCCAACATGCATTCAGATATGGTGAAGATGAGCACCTCATTCGAAAGGCTCATTCGAATGAATGTCGTGTAAATTCAATAGTCATCTCCAATATGCATTCAGATGTGGTGAAGATGAGCATCTCATTCGAATGATCATTAAGGCTCATTCGAATGAAAGCCCCCCAAATTCAATGGTCATCTCCAACATGCATTCGGATATGATGAAAATGAGCACCTCATTCGAATGAGCCTTAAGGCTCATTCGAATGAATGCCGTGTAAATTCAATAGTCATCTCCAACATGCATTAGGATGTGGTGAAGATGAGCATTTCATTCGAATGATCCTTAAGCCTCATTTGAATGGAAGCCTTGAAAATTCAATGATCATCTCCAACTTGCATCCGAATATGCTGAAGATGAGGTATGCATTCGAATGGGCCACAAAGTTCATTCGAATGGGTATTAAAAAATGTAGTTGTCACATAACAGCCTCATTTGAATGCGTTTACATTCATTCAAATGCAATTTAAGAAATTTTAATTTTTATTAATAAATCCTTATATTTATAAAAAAACATTTTACATTTGCATTAAGGACAATATGGTCATTTGATACAATTTTCCTACACTTTTTCCTACAATTCTAACTCAACCAAACAAAAATTTTCATATCAACCTATTTTTCATTCCAGTGTCAACCAAACAGCACACCCTAAAAATTTTTTCTTTTCGTTCCATAAGATTCCAACAGATTCAGCGAACCAAACGGGCCCTAACATGATCTAAAAATTTTCATGATGGGATGATAAAAAATGCAACTTTTTCTAAGGAGCTTTCAAAGCTCCTGGACCTGATGAAATTCAAGCTCATTTCTTTTAATCCCAGTGGGGAATTGTTGGATCCAAGATTTGTGATATGGTTAAGAAAGCTTTTATAGATCCCTTATCATCTATCAAGGCGGTTGATCAGACCAAAATAGTTATCCTCCCAAAAGTGGAGAATCCAACAACCTTGAGAGACTTGAGACCTATTTCCCTTTGTAATGTTAGCTTTAAGGTGTTAACAAAACTCTCAGCTAACAGATTTAGATCTATCATGATGATATGATGGGGCTTAAGCAGAGCAACTTTATCGCAACAAGCTGAAGTTATGATAATATCATCACTGCCTAAGAGGCTATCCACCTTATGAGAGCTAAACAAGGGAGGAAATGTTGCATTGCGGTTAAAGTGGATATGAAAAAGGTTTATGATAGACTCGATTGGGCTTTCTTGAAGTCACCTTGAGAGAAGTTGGGCTTTGTGACAATCTGGTCCGTATAGTTTTAGGCTGTGTTTGTACAACCTCTATGCAAATTATTTAGAACGGACGAAGGGGTACCCCATCTCGAGGTATTTACCAAGGGGATCCCCTTAATCCAGATCTCTTTGTCCAGTGTATGAAAAAACTTAGGCATTTGATCAAGGTTGAATGCATAAGCAATGATCGAAAACCCCTGAAATTTCCAAATGATGGTCCTAACATATCTCATATGTTCTTTGCCAATGACCTTCTGCTTTTCACAGAGGTTTCATTACTACAAATGCTGGTGATTAAGCATGCTATGGCCAGATTCTATGGAATTGAACACAGGATAAACATGTCAAAATCTAAAGCTTATTTTTCAAGGAATGTTAACTTTGGTAGAACATTGAGATTAAGCCAATCTTTGGGAATTTGAACCACTATTAACCTAGACAGACACCTTGGTGTTTCGCTCATCCACTCCTGAGTAGGCAAAGAAACATTTGGTCACATAATGAGGAAGGTTCGATCGAGGCTCCCATCCTATAAGGGAAAACACTTGACCATGGTCAGCAAAACATTTCTCATCAAAACGGTTATATTAGCCCTCCCTTCCTATCAAATGTAATTTTTCATTTGCCAAAAGGATTTCTTCAGGATATCAAACAAGTTAGCCGGAACTTCCCTTGGGCACAAGATAAAAACAAAAGGAAAATGTGCCCAATTTCTTTGAGTCAAACCATTAAGCATAAGAAATATAGAGGGCTGGGTATTAAAAATCTTAAGATGCAAACAAAACGTTCATTATGAAACTTTGTTGGTCCATGATCACCAAGATGAATTCCCTGTGGGTTAAATGTTCATTCGAGCTAAGTATGGATGTGGAGAAAACCCGATACCACCAGTGTTCTGGAGAAAGACCAACTCCCTCACTTGAAAAGCTATTACAGAAGTCTGGGAGTCATTCATCTTAGGAGTGGGCATCAAATAGGTGAATAGCATGCTAGCTACTAGGGTTTGGTGGGACATATAGACTCCTCTAAATAAACCCCATATAAGGTTGACTAGTCATGATTTGAAGCACTTTAACCCAGAGGATCGAGTCACAGACTTCGTCTTCCCAAGTGGAATGTAGGAAGTTGAGAAATGAGCGTGTTTCCTTCCTTCTCATATCCTTAACTCATCCTATGGGTCAACCCCCTTCCAATATGAGGGAGGATGAGTTTTGTTAGAGATGATCCCCTGATGATACTTTATTTGTTAAATATGCTTATACATTCTGTCAAAACCAACTGACGAGGTGGTTAATCCATTTTGGCATAATTTTTGGCGTTTGCTGATCGCTAAAAAGATTAATTTTTTCTTCTGGCAAGCAACTTATGAGAGGCCATTACCAACTCACTTGGAGTTATAAGAGGTCTATCAATGTAAGGAGAGTGCCCTTTTGGATGCAACTGTGAGGAGAGCATCATTCATACACTAAGAGATTGCGAAAGTAAAAGAAGTGTTGAGCGAATTTATTAACTCTAACATATATTTACTACGTTTTCTTGTGGTTTTCAGGAGTGCCTTACATGGAATGCAGCACAACAATCACAAATTTTTGCTCATGTCTGTTGGGTAGCATGGAAGCTAGGTGTTCCCAGTTATTTGAAGCCACAATATCATACACCAAAGAAATCTTCCAACAATGCATGTTCCATATAATGGAGGATGCATCTACTAAAGGTTTACTCATTGAATTTTCTAGGGAAGCACTATCAGGGATATGCATGGCCCAGTCGATTGGACGTTGATGCCTCAATTCAAGCGCCAAATTATGCTGCGTGTGGTGGCTTTATCCGAGATGAGCACAGGTAGTGGATTATGGGTTTTTCAGGGGGGAACTTGGAAATGTAACCGTCTCAAAGGCAGAGATCTTAGCAATCAAATCAGGTTTAGAGATATGCCAAACTTTGCGTCTTTAGGAAATCCAAGTCTTCTCTGATTCATTAGAAGCAAACAATATACCGCTAAGAGATAGTGCACCTACTCATTATCTGCTTTAGGAAATTGAAGAAACTCATCATCTACTATATAATAATTGGAATGTAGAGTTGTACCATATCAAAAGGAAAATTTTGAGGTTTGCAGATATTCTAACATGGGAAGTTTATGCTTGCAAGTGCATATTCTCCCCAAGCTTCCAACAAGTTATATGGATGACTTCCTCCTAGACCAATTTTTTGCAGTGGTCATAACCCTCCAGCTATTCTATTCATTTTTAAACTTAGCTTACCTTTTGTATAAAAAAAGGGAAATTTACTAAGAAGTTCCAAATAAGGAACTTATTTAATAAATTGTCCCAATTTTAAAAATATTTATCAAAAGGTCCTATTGACAACATGAGGTGTTGTCAATACAGCGTATGATGTTATCAATGCATAGGACCTCATATTGTCAATGGACCCTTTTGATAAATATTTTTAAAATTGGGACCATTCATTAAATAAGTTCCTTATTTGGGACCTTCTAATAAATTTTTTTAAAAAAATTCAAAATATTTTTTTAATTATACAAACAGACGATTTAAACACTTCACCTCTAACGTCACCGTATCTATGGCCAGAAAAAAAAAACAGTTGACAGAACAAGAGGGAAGTGCCGCCCCCTAAATTACAGGCCTCTGTGTTCCGCCACTCATAAAAATTGAGCATCTGCACGTCAATCGGGCTTCAAAGGTTCACCATGGATGACGTCGTGACCAGCGCTGTGACTGGTTAGAAGTTGAAACTACGGACCCTGCTCTATGGGATTTCGGAGTTTCAAGCATCTTCATCAATCTCAAGCATAGAGCTAAACTGGACACAACCACGTCCCTCTCGCTGACTGCTCACTCTCGATGTCGAAATCATTATATCTAACTCACGCATCGTTCCTCTTATCTAATTATAGAGTTATGGCCTCTGCAAGAGTTTTCTATCATGCGCTTCCAAATCCAAAATTCACATCCCTCAACAAAGCAGATACTTTCTTCCTGTCGTCATCCCTACGAACCTTCTCTACCACTCGAACCCCATACCCACTTCAATACGAGATGATTATCAACCGTCCAGTCAATTCTGGGCATGCCCATTCTCGCGGTCGACCTGTTCGACAAAATGACTCCAATGCAGAGGGCTTCCCCGACGCCGAGCCTCCGGAAGAGTCCGTTTCTCCAGAAGAGTCCGTTTCTGAATTGGGATTAGATAGCTGGGTTGATAGGAAACTGGCTTCCGAGAAAGATTGTGACCTGCCCAGTTCCCAAAAATTGGAGCTTGACAAGGCTAAGAAGAAATATTACAGAAAACGGAGGAAGAGGATGTATGGGTCGGACTCTGATGAAGAAAATAGACGACCTGAAGAGAAGTTTGTGGAACTGAAGCCTGAGGTGGTAGAGCTTCCTACATTGCACAAGAAGGAGGAGGAATTGTATTTCTACGATACATTTGCTTACCCGTGGGAAAAGGAGAAGCATTATAAGATGGTCTATCAGTTGGAGAAGAAATATTTTCCTGATCAGTGTCTTGATAAAGCGTTCCTACAACCGGGAGAATCAAATGCAAACGTGAATGTAAATACGGATAAAAAGACTAAGAGCAAGGCGAGGGAAAAGAAGAAAGTCAGGGAAGATAGAAGGGAGAAAAAAGATGAGGTTGGTGATGAAAGAAATGATAAGAAGTTGATATTCTTCGAGGAGAAACAGGAAGAAAAAGAAAAGGATAATAGAGGATTGGTCAAGGAAACAAGAGAAGATCTAACCGAAAAGAAGGTTGAAGAGTTCTTTAAATATTTGAAAAAAATTCCAAATAAGGATGTCGAAGTGGGTAACGCTGAGCCGTTTCTTGCTTCAAGGAATTCTGGGCTTCCTCCTAGGTGGGATGGTCCTCATGGAACCGTTGTTTTGGTGAATAAACCCAAAGGTAAGTTGACATGTAATTTTGTGTTTCTTTTTAGTACCTCCCCACGAATTGACTTGTGATTTTGAGGAAGACGGGGGAATGGGGGCCGAATTAGCGTGGGTTAAATTTAATGTCATAAACATGCTGATCACTAAATTTAGAAGTAGATGGGCAAATGGACTTTGGATACTAGGTTCGGAAATTGTCACCAGCACCTCCGCATTATGTTGGAGCCATTTCTATACCTTCTGTTTGTTTGATCTTTCTCCGGAAATACGTCATGTAATTAGGGAGAATTTTATACCTTTCCATATGCCCATATGTCAACAGTGGTGGCAAATGATGTCTTCTTTTCTTTGCCCTTATGAGTGTTTTCTATAGTCACTTAGTACAGTATCACTGCAACTCTTGCCTAAGCTGTCAATTTAAGGACGCTAATATGTACAATTGAATTACAGGTTGGACTTCATTTACAGTTTGTGGAAAGCTGCGTCGCTTAGTTAAAGTGAAAAAGGTTCTTATTCCTAGGCCCATCTGTATTTAAATGCATTTGTTCTGTGTATATTTATGCGAGCATTTTTCTGTATCCCTTCTTGAGCACGGGAATCCATTTGCAGGTAGGTCATGCTGGAACTCTTGATCCAATGGCTACTGGTTTGTTGATTGTTTGTGTTGGTAAAGCAACAAAAATAGTGGATAGGTAATTAAAAAATAACTAGAATTATTTCCATTTGACTACCAACAAGTGGTGCCAGTTTCACAAACTTGCTATTTCATCTTTCTGTTTAAAGATTTTATATCATAGCATTTCATTTGAGTTATTGGGACTTTTCTACTACAGATATCAAGGGATGATTAAGGGCTATAGTGGGGTTTTCCGCCTTGGGGAAGCTACTTCAACATGGGATGCTGATTCACCGGTGGGTTAATGTTTTTCTCATGTTTGATCCATGAAACTGACTGCGATGCATGTTAAGCAGAATTAAACATTGAAATACACATGTAGTCTTTTTTTGGTGATAAATCATCCGGTATTCAGAATCATAGACTGATTTATTTTCAAGCTGGGTTAAGTCCTGATTGAATGGTGGTTCTATTGGGTGTGTCATTCACCACTCAATTCCTTTTCTTTTCTTGCTAATACCACTCAATTAAACTATTATTGATATTTGTATGTAAATTTTAAATATGTGTAATTTTTTCACTCAGATCAACTTCACTTGTAGGTCATTCAGCGTGAACCGTGGGAGCACATCAAAGATGGGGACATAAAGAGAACTGCAGCATCCTTTTGTGGGGAGATTTGGCAAGTTCCCCCCATGTTCTCTGCCATTAAAGTGAGCATTTTTACCATATTTAATAACTACCCTATCCAAAAAGATTGTTGCAAGGAGTTCTGTTGAAACAACTCACTAAGTTCTTGTATTTTGAAGTATTGATCAAACTAGCTTCTATGCAATATAGTAGAATCAATGTTAAACTTTGTTTCTGAAATAGTTCAATGTTGTGAAATTCTATCTTATTATCCCTTGGAGAAAACTTTAGTCTGTTATGCTAAATATCATGTGGAACTAGTTCAGTGGCTTACAAGTTCTGTTTGCTTTGTGGAAAGGTCGGAGGTGAGAAAATGTACGAGAAAGCAAGGAGAGGAGAAAGCATTGAACTTTCACCTAGACGAATATCAATTTTCCAGTTTGACATAGAGCGTAGTTTGGACGATAGGTAACTTTAAGTTCTTGAAGAAGGAATCCTGCCTTGATTCCTGGGTTGTAGAGATATGAAGGATGCGTTTGTCTGTCTTAAATGTTCTTTTGACGATTATGATAGTTGTCAAGTATCATAGCAGAGAAGATATTTGTTTCCTAAGCACATGCCGTTTCCAACAATTGTGCTGTAAACAACTTCACTCGACCTTTGTACAAAACATTAGTGATAACCTGGTAAAATTGCTAAGCAAACTAGTAGCTCTATAATCAAAGCAAAAGTTTCTACTGAGAAGCATTTTCCATCAGAAAAAATACATCTTGGAATTATCTCTTCAGATCCTTGATAAATATGTATTGTTTAACCTTATTTTTTATGTTCTTGCAGACAAAATTTGATTTTTAGGGTAACATGTTCCAAAGGGACATATATTCGGTCACTATGTGCAGATTTTGGGAAAGCTCTTGGCAGGTATCATGCAACAGATTCTTCTTAGAAATTGATAAATTGGGATAAAGGTCTCAATTTCAATCTGTCGTAGTATAAAAGGATGAAGATGGAATGTGAAATTAGCTTTTTAACTCAATACAGTGCTTGGCCATGAATGCATGTGAAAGTGGGGAGGGCGGTGGGATCCGTCCTTGCATTTCAGTATCTGTGAAATCAAAATGAATACAAATTGCAGGAAGATGAGAGAAGCTTTTAATGCTCAAAATTAGAGCTTTGAGCCTGTGACTATTTCTTATCTGTTGTATCTTATTTTCGCAGTTGTGCCCATTTAACTGCTCTCCGGAGAGATTCAATAGGTTAGTCCCTGTGTCCTTTGACTTTGAAAGAGATTGACGTAGCATGGAAAGTTACAAACTGTTATTAAATGAGAATGGCACACTTTTCAGGAGAATATTCAGTAGATGATGCATGGGAATTTGCAGAGCTGGAAGAGGCTATATCCAAAAGTTATTTTTAACTGCAGAATGTAAACCCACATATCAATCTGAAAACACGACACTTAGAGTGGCTCATACAACTGAGTTCCTCTTCCTCCTAAAATCATATTCTTTCTTTTTTTCTTTTTTCTTTTTTTTTTCATTCTCTTTGCAGGTCCTATATTTCTTTCATTTAGAGCATCTATTATTGAGGAAAATGTTCTGTAATATTCTTCAATAAAATCTTCAATTATTTGGATGCAAAAATCACAAATGGTTGAGTTGTACTGTTTATACTGATATTCGGCCCCCAGATTGTCTTCTTGAATTTTGTTGGCAGAATCTGCACATGCGCTTATCAATTTCTGCGTCTATTGTCAAGGAATAGTCAGAGAAGCAGAGGCACAATATTTTTTTCTTTCCCAATTAAAATATGATTGCACCTTATTTGATTTTTTCCTCGGACCACTCGTTTTAATTTAAACCGATGATGGTGTTTTTGTGAATATATAGTTGTAAACACGTAAACGAGGCATTATTGGAAACTACGAGTATATTATTTATATGTCAAGCCACAAGCGTCTCCCTTCAAAATTTGTGTACAAGCATCAAGGGATACGTGTAATTTGAAAGGATGATGACCAATGATGAAGATAGAGTTAATGCTCACGTAACTTGGTCAAACAAAGAAATGGACGACGAAATTGATAATCCCAAGTTTCCTGTATTAATAATTCAACTATCATCATCCAAAGTGGTTCGTGGAAGAATTTGGGGGAGTAATTCCTATCGTTTGGAAATAATCTCTCTCGGCCTGAGCCATTCGTTCTTGAAACATTGTCCATTCCTTGTAACATCTTTCTCTCACCTGATATAACGCCAATTCCCACATTAGTGCGTTGGAATATCATACTGAATCCGTTCTTTAATTTAAGAGTTAGTTGACTTTTTTTTAAAAAAATTATGGAAAATAATTAATTGATTTAGATAGAAACTTATATATAATATAACAATACATGTGTATTTTATTGTTGAGAGACAAATACGTAAGCTGAGGAGGAAGAAAGAAAGTGAAAGCTTACCCCTTCCCATGGTGCCTTCCCATCCTCTGCTTGTCCCTGTTGAAACAAGAAATGAGGGCCACTGTTTAACTTGGTCCATACAAAAGATTATTGCGTAAAACGATTTGAAACTGATCACTCACTGACCTGGTTCCCAAGTGAAGGAACGCTTTGATGGAGTATCCACTGAGCGTCTACAACTCCTATTTTCTCATGAGCAGGCTGCTTTCCAAGCAAGGTAAGAGAAATATCACATAAAAAAAACTGATCATGATCAACTAATTAATTATTTAAAGGAAGAGACTCAATGTCATTATACTAACCTCTACACAATTTCTGAGGGCAAAATCAAGACCCCACCCATGAACAAGGTCGTTCTACAACGCAAAATGTGTCAGCAACTAGTGTGTTATGAGCTGTTTATGAAGCAAAATTGATGAAAGAATGCATAAAAGAAACCATCTGGACCTGTATCATATGCCATACACAACGCCAGGCATCTCTGGAGAATACAGGGGCCATGATCTCAACAAATCTGAGCATTCCGTAAACCAATATTGTGAGATATAAGAATGAGAAAGAGGTAAATCCTACATGTAAGAAAAGTGGCTAATTGATCATGTTACATACGCAGCACATGGTGGCAGACGTAGATCAGCACACCAACCATTTTTCTCCTCAACTTCCCTGCAGGAGTTTCACAAGGCAAAGGACATGATTTAAGATATACGAAGAAGGAATAAAAAGAAATTAACTATAGCATGTCAGACAGTTGCTCTCTTACTTGTGAATTATAGTACCATCCTTTTTCTTTGTCATCTGCCAAGTGAAGCCACTACGCGGATCTAGAGCAGGCTGTGAGATCTCCAAACCATACTCCCTTACCAAGCGCAAGTACCTGTGATG
>JANTPZ010084367.1:0-11340 GCA_025593235.1 Vachellia pachyceras
AAACAGAAAGTGGCATGCACTAAGCAGTAATTGGAGCAAGGTGGTTGAGGGGTTTACCTCTCCTTGATGCAATTTCAGTGCTTGGTGCATTTTGAATCGAGTTACACTCTTTTTGATAGCTGTTTCGTCTGATTTAAAACTTGCAAGAGGAAGGAATCCACATTTGGGCTGATTAGAGGGAGAAGAGAGGAGCAGGTGAGATCATAAATATAGAGCTAATGTTACAGAGGGAAAAACGATACATGTTACTGAAGAATAATATTGCACAACATATTGCATGACAAAAAGGAGAGAATACCTTCATTTCAACAGAAATGCAAGGGCTGGCTTCTAGGCTACCTGAAATGAGAAAGAAAGCATTTACCACGGAACATTTTCAAGCTTACCAATTATATGCAGGGTTTGAACTAAAAAAGATACACGTTTACCAAAGAATAATATTTAAAACAGCTGCTTATTACTAAATTCACACTACCAAGGATGGTGCCTAAGGGGGGAACATTAGGGTTTCTTGGCGTTGCATAAACAGAGGTTAATAGGATACTGCGAACAATCATGTTCCTCAACATATGTCACAGGTTACAAGAAAAAATAGTTAAATACTAATTTCTCAAATGGAAGCTGATGGACCCAAGAACGTCATGGGCCAGACCTCCAAGAGAAGGCAGCCCAAGAACTCAAACAAGACACATAACATTGGAGTGGCTGCGGGTAAGGAAGTGAGTGGGCCCAAGCAGACAGGTGACAGTGGCAAGACAGTTATCTAGGGTTGCGTGCCAGGAGGAAACGGGGAGGGAATTGGACAGACTTTGGGAGAGCACCTAACCTCTCCAACGTTAAGGACAGCTGCCATTTTCAGGGCTAGTTTTCTTTTGCTGTGTTTGGTCATTTTGGAACTGTGACTGTTAGCTCAATTTTCCTTTGATACCTCTTCCATTTCTCATTGAAGAGTCTTGTAGCTAACCTACCATTTTACGGCTAATAATACCTCAGTTCCAACAATTTGGTATCAGAGCACGTCGACCCCGTGGATGTGAGTACGAGAATGGAGGCGAGACTGGAAAATTTGGAGCAAGCCATGAATGAACTACAGGGGACCCGACAGGCGGTGAATGAACTACAAAGAGCCTCTTTGGAAGCCCGGGAAGAGAGAGCTGCAATGTAGCCAGCGATGGCTCAGTTACGCGGGCGGAGTGAAGATATCTACCGGTTACTTCGAGAGAGATTACCGGGAGACCCACCTCTAAACAATGATGGGATTCTGGGCGGGTTGAACCATGGGGAGGAGGGACACGGCGATGGTGCCGGCGATGGTGCCGGCGAATGGGGACAGAAGTTTCGACGTCTCGAAATGCCTCTGTTCGACGGGGAAGACCCAATGGGATGGACATTCCGGATGGAGCGTTTCTTTAGCGTGAATGGCGTACCTGAGGCAGATAAACTCGATGCGGCGGTGGTGGGATTAGAAGGAAAAGCACTCAACTGGTTCCAGTGGAGAGAAACGCGGACACCCGTAGCGAGTTGGGGGGAGCTTAAGCAGGGAGTGGTAAAACGCTTCCATGCTACAGGAGTGGGTGACAACTATGAGCGTTTGGCTGGACTGAAACAGAGCGGTACGGTGCTAGAATTTAGAGAAATGTTCGAGATGATTTCAACTACACTTACGGACGTAACCGAGGAATCACTCATGGGGATGTACATGAATGGGCTCAAGGAGGAAGTGAAGGCTGAAGTGAGAGTCTTGAGGCCCAGGGACCTACATGAACTTATGGACACTGCATCAACAGTGAAGGGCCGTAACTCAGCCTTGGAAAGGGTCAGACAGCGTCGGGAGTCCAAGATGGGGCGCAGGGATACTCAACTGAGATGGACACCACCTACGACGCCACCACCCAAGTTCTCAACAGTGTCGGAGGGCCCCAGAAACCTGAATGCTACGTGGGGAGCAGCCAGCAACAGTAGCAGAGGTGAAGCCACGAGGGCGACAGCCAATCAGACTAACAACTCTAGCACAGTCACGAGCAGCGGCAGGAGCAGCAATAGGGGTACCCGACGACTCTCTGAAGCCGAGGCAACTCGTCGGCGAGCAATGGGCCTGTGCTTCAAATGCGAAGAAAAATGGAGCCCGAATCACAAGTGCAAGGCTAAGCGACTACAGCTGATAGTAGTGGATGCAGATAGTGGGGATGAAATAGGAGAAGGGGACTTCGAAGTTCTGGAACAGGGTGACGATGAAGGGAGGTATGCTGCGATGGAACTTTCTCAAACTACCATCAGGGGGATTTCAGCTTTCAAAACGATGAAGATGAGAGGGTACCTGAATGGACGAGCTGTAATTGTTTTGGTCGATAGTGGAGCCACCCACAACTTTATTTCTCACCAGTTGGTGACCGAGTTGAACCTTCCTGTGCGTCCAACCAGAGAGTATTCAGTGGCTGTTGGAGATGGACGGAAGGTTTACGAACGAGGGAAATGCGAGATTGTGAGGCTCAACTTGCAAGGTTTAGAGGTAGTGCAGACATTTTATCCATTCTCTTTAGCTAATATTGACTTAGTTTTGGGCATAGCCTGGTTGGAATCGCTGGGCGAGGTCAAGGTGAATTAGGGGCAGCTTTACATGAAGATTCGACATGCACATCGGTGGTTGCGTTTGGAGGGGGATCCCACGATCACCCACATGCAGTCGACTTGTAGGGCGATTAGGAAGGCTCTTAAAGGACGTTCTGAAGCCTATGTCTTGGAAATAAATGCTGTGCAACTAATACCCCCGTCTGAACCCAGAGTTCCAGTAGCATTAGCAACTGATGTCCAGGAGCTATTGACCAAGTATAGTGCGGTGTGTAAGTCTCCTCAGAGCCTTCCTCCTCACTGTACTAAAGATCATGCTATCGTCTTGAAGGAAGGAGGGGAGATACCCAATTTGCGTCCTTATCGCTATCCCTACAACCAAAAAACAGACATGGAAAAGATGGTCAAAGAGATGATAGAAGCAGGAATTATTAGACCCAGTAATAGCCCTTTCTCTAGTCCGGTGCTCTTGGTAAAGAAAAAGAATGGCAGCTGGAGGTTTTGTGTGGATTATAGAGCCTTGAACAAAGTTACAGTCCCTGACAAATATCCCATTCCAGCAATCAATGAATTGCTAGACGAGCTGGGAGGAGCCACTGTATTCTCTAAGCTGGACCTCAAATCTGGTTACCATCAAATACGGATCAAGGCTGGAGATGAGCACAAAACAGCCTTTCGAACACATGATGGGCGCTATGAATTTCTAGTTATGCCTTTTGGTCTTACCAATGCACCTTCCACTTTCCAATCACTCATGAATGATGTCTTTCGGGATTATTTGAGGAAATTTGTTCTTGTTTTTTTTGATAACATTCTCGTGTACAGCAGGGATACAGATGTGAACATGGAACATTTGGAAGCGGTTTTCGTCAAGTTGCAGCAACACCAACTAGTCATCAACCTTAAGAAGTGCAGCTTCAAGCAGCAGCAACTTGAGTACTTGGGGCACATAATCACATCTGGAGGAGTCCAAGCTGACTCCAACAAAATTGAAGCTATGGTTACGTGGCCTATACCACAGGATATCAAGGGGTTGAGAGGGTTCCTTGGCCTCACGGGATATTACCGCAGATTTATCAAGGATTATGGGAAGATTGCTGCACCACTTACTGCCTTGCTCAAGAAAAATGCATTTCGGTGGGATGAGAAAGCACAATTTGCTTTTGAAAAATTAAAAGATGCCATGGTTTCTGCACCGGTCCTAGCCATGCCCAACTTCCAGCTACCTTTCGAGATTGAAGCTGATGCATGTGGAGTGGGAATAGGGGCTGTTCTTATGCAGCAAGGCAGACCCATCGCTTACTACAGCCAACATCTATCACAGAGGGCACAACTTGGGTCCGTTTATGAGAAGGAATTAATGGCCATTGTGTTTGCGATTAAGAAATGGCAGCACTATTTAGTTGCAAAACCATTCATCATCCGGACTAACCAAAAGGCTCTGAAATACCTATTGGAACAGCAAGTGGTTGATCCAGACCAAAAGAAGTGGGTCACGAAGTTGATGGGATACAGATTCGAGATACATTACAAGCCCGGTAAGGACAATAGAGCAGCAGATGCACTCTCACGGAAGGAAAATGGGAGCATGCACTTCCATGCCTTTTCCCTTTGGCAATATGGAGGGATAGAGGATTTTGGAACTGAAGTTGCTCAGGATGAAAAACTTTCTGCTATTTGGCAACAGGTATTGTTGGGCACCAACGCACCTACTGGGTATACCCAAAAACATGGGTGCCTCTTATACCATGGTCGATTAGTGCTACCGTGCAATTCTCCTAAAACAGCCGCATTAATTAAGGAGTTCCATAACTCTCCCATGGGCGGACATTCGGGATACCTACGAACCTACAAGAGGATGGCTGAAGTAGTGTTTTGGGAAGGAATGAAGAAGGACATCCAAGACCAGGTCGCTAAGTGTGAAATCTGTCAGCGTAATAAGTATGAAGCCGTCAGCCCTGCTGGATTGCTGCAACCTTTACCGATCCCACAGCAGGTTTGGGAGGACATTAGCATGGATTTTATTGTAGGCATGCCCAAAATACAAAAGTACGACACTATCATGGTCGTAGTGGACAGGCTTACCAAATTTGCTCATTTCATTCCTCTTTCTCACCCCTTTACAGCAAGGGAAGTGGCTGAAAAATTTATAGCTGAGGTGGTAAAGTTACATGGGTTCCCCAAATCCATCGTCTCATATCGAGATCGCGTCTTTGTTAGTCAGTTTTGGAAGATGTTTGCTCAATCGGGAACAACTCTAAAATATAGCTCCGAATACCATCCTCAGACGGACGGCCAAACTGAGGTGGTAAATCGCAGCCTCGAGACCTATCTCAGGTGCTTTGCTGGAGAATGTCCACAGAAATGGGTTAGGATGTTACCTTGGGCTGAGTTTTGGTTCAACACCACTTATAACCGCTCCTTAGGCACAACACCATTTAAGGCCTTATATGGGCGCGACCCCTCGTCCGTTTTCCAGTGGAATGAAGACACATCAATGGTGGAAGAAGTTAATGAACAGTTACGAGAAAGGAATGCTGCCCTGCAAAAACTCAAGTTTCATTTGGAGCAGGCCCAAGACAAGATGAAAGAGCAATCTGATCGGAAGGGGAGAGACCTTGAGTTTCAGGTAGGGGATAAGGTTTATGTAAGGATACACCCTTACAAACTCAAGAACCTAGCAAAAAAAAACAGTACGAGAAACTGGCCCCTCAGTTCTATGGCCCCTTTGAGATTTTACAGCGCATAGGAAGGGTTGCCTACAAGCTGAAATTACCAGAAACTTCAAGGGTGCACCCAACTTTCCATGTGTCACAGCTCAAATGGTCCCTATCCCCTTCAGCATGCGCCCAAGAATTCCCTAGTTTCTTATCTGAGGAATATGAACTACAGGTTCAACCAGAGCAAGTCCTGAGAGTTAGAAGAATGACAGATGGAACTGACCAAGTACTGATTAAATGGCGGCAGCTGCCTGACTGTGATAACACATGGGAGGATTTCGCTACTATGGTTGCTCAGTTTCCAGAATTTCACCTTGAGGACAAGGTGAGGCTTTTAGGGGATGGTAATGATGGACCCAAGAACGTCGTGGGCCAAACCTACAAGAGAAGGCAGCCCAAGAACTCAAACAAGACACATAATATTGGAGTGGCTGCGGGTAAGGAAGTGAGTGGGCCCAAGCAGACAGGTGACAGTGGCAAGATAGTTATCTAGGGTTGCGTGCCAGGAGGAAACGGGGAGGGAATTGTACAGACTTTGGGAGAGCACCTAACCTCTCCAACGTTAGGGACAGCTGCCATTTTCAGGGCTAGTTTTCTTTTGCTGTGTTTGATGATTTTGGAACTGTGACTGTTAGCTCAATTTTCCTTTGATACCTCTTCCATTTCTCATTGAAGAGGCTTGTAGCTAACCTACCATTTTACGGCTAATAATACCTCAGTTCCAACAGAAGCACAAATTTTAAAGCTACAAATATAAAGTTAAATCCCCTCTACAAAGAATTTGAGATGTTTAGGAGTCAATATTGAAAGCCCTGTCTCAAGTGAACTACAAAAAAAAGGATCTCAACAAGATTTGAACGAGCTAATACCTATCATACTTAATTTGCAAAGGAAAAAGGAAGGAACAAAAGAAAGAAACCAGACGTAATCAAGTCTCAGTACCATCA
The DNA here is from genome assembly GCA_025593235.1 of Vachellia pachyceras. Lineage (NCBI taxonomy): Eukaryota > Viridiplantae > Streptophyta > Magnoliopsida > Fabales > Fabaceae > Vachellia > Vachellia pachyceras. The sequence goes on from JANTPZ010084367.1 coordinate 6,236, forward strand.
AGGAAGAGTGAATGATCAGACATGAGAAGCACAGAATTAGAATAGATATCGATTTGGGCAGTATCAACTCGAAAAGATGGACGCTGGCAAATAAAATTCTTCTCAACAGACTCAAGGAATTCTCTGGACACTAGAACATTCATCTAAAAAAGGATCAATGAAGTAGAGGTCAGAGATCAGAAGTAATAACTATCACAAACATAGAAGTAATTGCACCGTCCCTAAAACTTGAGCAGGATTTTTTTTTGGGTTCCTGAACAGTTGATTTTAGCTAAATCTATTTTTTTGTTAATAGTAACACTAGTAAATGACCATAATTAGAGTTACATAAGTTATACAGTGACCTAGTTTCTCGCAAGTCGAGATTCAGCTTAATCAAAACGTAAAAGCATATACACAGGTTATTTGCGGGAATCTGAGTTTATATGCTCAAAGCAGATAGTTATTATCAAAAAAATTTAAAAATAATCAGTTTCAGATGTAATGTGAATTTAAAAGGAATGTCAAATCAAGAAGTGAATAATGCAAAACCACCATACCCCATCATCAACGTATTGGGGCCCTAACAATGGCTTCATAACATGTTGGACAAAAAGCTTCGCTACAGCTTCTTTGTTTGAAGATAATGTAAGGCCATCTATATCTTTCCACAGGAGATGTTCGTGTTCAGTCAAAGCTGCAGGACTCTTTACCACTTGTGAGCCACTCTTTGGGGCCTTACTTATGCGCATCACTTTCCCAATCTACGCAGACAACACGGACAAGCCCAATAGAGAGAAAAGAACGTGGCCTCATTATAATTTCTCATTTTCCACATTCCACATAGGACAATCATCTTTTCAAATAATTCACATTATTGATTATTAACAATTAAAAGAATAAAAAGGGACTTATCTCCTTAAAATTGTTAATTCGCATTTAGTGTGACATTAAAGGGGAAAAAAGAAAATGAAAGTTGAAACGCACAAAAGCAGGAGAAAATCCAGTGTAGGCTAGAACAAGATTTGCAGCTCCTTCGCCTCTGTAAACCCAGTCAGCTGCATCTTCTGCGCCTAAAGTTAACTCCATCAACCGATAAATCTGGTATTGCCTGAACATCCATACCATTTTCATCAAATTCTGTACAGGGGCACTTCAAAAAAGAACGATTCAAAATGAAATTAAAACACCTAATAGAACTCAACATAAATCAGCTGCAGTAGCTGATATGAGACTCATTAAGGATCACGAAAACAGGAGGGGGGAAATGAGTGCAGCCAGATACAGGAGTAAAATAGAACAGAAATCCTAACTTTAAGAGAAAGAAATCAGTATATAGTAATAGTTGACTCATTATTATTAAAACCAATCACATGCCATACTAACACATATTTTGAGATGATTCCAAAGAGCACAGATAGATTATAAAATACTTGTACATGCAGAAGATATTCTACATTATTTTGCGGTTTACGTGCCAAAATCATAAAGTAGCACACTGTTATCCATTTCAGCTAGCACAGATTGATATGCTACAAACGTCATTGGATCTCCAGAAGATGAAAGGAGGAGGGACGACTACAAGAAAGGCACCTGAGATGGGACAAATGCAAGAGATCAGCTGAGTAGAGGTAACAAATTGCTCGAGCTGGTGGGTGAGGAAGCCAAACTAAGTCTGCAAGCACTATTGAACATGAGAGTTTGTGTTGTTCAAACCGTAATAAATAGGTGAGCCAACCCGTACTGTTCAAATGGGTACAGGCGAGCCCATTTGGGACAGCACAAAGATTGAGAGCAGAAAAGTAGCGGGTGAATATCAGCAGGTCATAAATTAAATGATCATGTAACCAAAAGTTAAGCCTCAAGTATCCTCTTGAGCTAATTGAACAACAACTCAAATCATATCCGTCTAGCACCTAATATAAGCATGTGCAACGTTGATCAACCAAGTGCCTTAAATGACAAATTTGTTTCGAAGTCATCTATGCTTTTTTCTTGTATCCTACAGGATTCAGAAGTCCAATGGGATTTTTTTTAAGTTTGTGCCTAATCTTTATCAATAAGAAAGAGATGCAACAAGAGGCAAAGATGCAGCATTTATCGACGGCAAACCTAGAGGCAAAAAGAAGGACGGTGAACAACAAGAGACAGAGATGAAGGCACAGTTAGACAGACGCCAACGACTAATAGGGGAGTGAAGAGTGACAAGCAAAGGGCAACAAGAGGCAGAGGTGGTGGAGCAGAGTAGTGAGCAGAGAGGCAGAGTCACAAAGACAATCAAAGTATCTAACTGGAAGAAGAGACAAGAGGGTGAGTGAGGGAGGGGTGTGGACGAGACCGGCGATGTGAGGGCACATGAGTAAAGAGGTAGACTACAACTAGGGGTGAAAACAGGCCAGGCGGCCTGTCAGAAGCTACTAGCCTAGCCTGCATTTGGCCTATACGGGCTCAGGGTGACTGAGAGGCCTATTTGGCATGTCAGGCCAGCCTAGGCCCTTTTTTTTTTTTAAGGAATGGTATGCACAAAATTGGAAAAGAGGGGAATTAGGAAAGCCTCACCAGTCACCACCATGCCGATGAGTTTTTCTGTTTTCTATTATGCATTGTTTATGATTTTAAAGTTACTTTACTTCATGATACAATTTATATTAATTATTCTATATTTCAAGCATGGCCTGGCCTAAAGCCGCCTGAGAAAAAGCCTGTTTTTTTATTAACTTATATAATCAAGGCTAACAGGCTTAGACCTAAAACAGGCCTAATTCTAAATATACGCTAAAAATAGTCATAAATCACAAAAATCAATTTAAATCATTCAAAATACATCAAAAAAAACATTTTATAATCTAACCAACAAGATACAATCAAAGACAACAAAAATTGAGACCCAAAAATCACAGGTAACTTGTCAGAACGATTGCCCTAAAACAAAGAAAAATTGAGACACAAAAATCTCCAATGGCAAATACAAAAATTGATTCGCAACTCGCATAAGTTTCATTTGTACTGAGCATTAAAAATTATCAAATTTGAAGCAAGCAAAGAGCAACGTGAAGAAGCATTAAAAATTATCAAATTGTGCTAGGCACTAAAATGTAACTTATCTCAATTCTCATTTCCCTCCCAGACAACCAATATGTTTCATTTGTAATTCAAACATAACAAAAGGTCGATAAACTGAACAGATACCCAAAATTGAAATAAGCATCCCATCTACTTGATAAATTAGGGATAAGTTGAACCCAAAAAAATTAAAACAAAGATGACGACGGGCGCCGGTGTAAACAGCGAGAGAGGTAAGCAAGTGTTCTTGATCCTCAGAACGAAAGAGAGATGGGTACCTCGGAGCAAGGCGACAGAAAACGACTTTTCGAAAGCCGACGGACGCGGCGAAAGGCTTGAACTCAACTGCGAAAGGCGACAAATGACGGCGGCAACAGTGGGAGTAAAGCTCAAAGGCGACGAGCAACACCGATGAGAGTGAAGCTTAAAGGCGACGGGCGACAGCGACACGAGTGAAGCTCAAAGGTGCCGCCGGTCTGCGACTCTGGTTGTCCACGGTGACAGGGATGGACCAGTGGTGGAGGCTGGAAGTAGAAGCAAATGGAAGTTCCCAGGGCACAACTGCAGAAGTATAATAATTATAAAAAAATTTAAATAAAATGATTTTATTATTATATAAAATACATAATAGATAAAAAAAATGTATTGATGCAGTGCCCATCAATCTAAAATCCCCGAATGCACATTCAACAGTATTTTTCTCCAAAATGAGGTAATCTCCTCCATATATTTATCTCGACTTGCCTAAAAGTACTTCTTTACCACGTTCTAAAACGGACATAATGTTCAACACCTATACAATTCAGTTCTTCTATCATATTTTCAATATCATTAAAAACAGGTTCAGACCAAAAGGTCTCTTAATGAGCTGAAACTAGTCTTAGAGCTTGTTTATATTCCTATACTGAAATCTATGTTTGGTTTTAAAAATCTAAGTTTTACTTAAAAGTTTAGATTTTATCCAAGTACTCATATTTTTCAGAAAACTATTTTAAATATAAAACCTCGGTTTAAAACCTAGGTTTTAAAAAAATTATTTTCTTGTCAAATCACACTCTCTCTCCTAATAAATTTTCTCATTCCTACTTTTTATTTATTTCTCTTTCCTCTTTCATACATACTTTTTGCCTCGAACCCCATAAAAGCTAATAACTTCCCAAACACAATCTTTTAAAACCTAGGTTTTACCTTGGAATCCATAAAAGCTATTCTCCAAAACCTAAGTTTTACCTTGAAATCCATAAAAACTATTATGCCTTCCAAATAAGCCCTTGCAAGTTAAATGTAGGTCAAATAACAAGCCCACATGTTTTCCACTCCTAAGTACAACGTAGTAGATAATGTTAGATAGACTACTACTTCTAAAAAGTTTTAGGGCTTGTTTGGAAACTCTTTTCAGAATAACTTTTACAGATTCCAAGGTAAAACCTATTTTTTGGATAATAGATTTTGGAAAATATCTTTTACAGATTCTGAGGTAAAACCTAGCTTTTAAAAAGTGACTTATGTTTGTGAAATTATTAGCTTTTACGGATTCTGGTACGAGCCGGAAGCGAAAGAGAGAAAGAACAAGAAAGAAAAGCTGTATTCTATTCATGCACACGTTTACACTGCTATATCCTTCCTTATAAGCTAACACCTCGACTGCTAACTAATGGCCGAGTTGTTACACAGTTACACAATGGTTATGATGACAGTCCGTCCCTTAATAGACTAACGTCCTAGCTGCTTACATGGAAGGATGTGAGACGTAGACAGAATGGAAAGAAGGAAATTAACACGTAACAATACTCCCCCCTAAGGAGGATCCTTGTCCTCAAGGATAGCTGGTGATCATACGGTGGGTGCTGTGAGAGCCGAAACGTGAGGAAATTGTCGACGAATGCCACCTAGAACAAGTAATGGTGAAGTTACCCATATCCATATGAGGATAATCATCACACGTGTGCCAAAAGGAAGTGTTGTTGTTGCACCGTAGGCTATTGCAATTGTGGTAAGGAAGCAGAACATGAGGAACAGAGACCCACAAAAGAGGCCTCCTGTGAGCAGTAGCGTTCTAACCC
>JANTPZ010084368.1:0-10889 GCA_025593235.1 Vachellia pachyceras
AAGGTCCCAAGAGAAGCTGTTGAGGTTGTCATTAACAACCTCAGCAGCCTTCGTTAACAACCTCAGCAGCTACTCTTGGGACCTTTTAATAGTTTTTTGAATCTTTGAGACCATTTGATGGTTAAGTCCCTTGCTTGGGACCTGAAACCCATTTTCCCAATAAAAAAGTCCAAATTTGTACCTTGATGAAGATATACCCATTCGAATGGCATAATGCTCATTCGAATGACCAGGTGAAAAATGTGCATGTTGATGATGAGGCACTCATTGGAATGATGTAAGCCGCATTCGAATGAGAAAGGCATCCATTCTAAACTGTTATTATCATCTGCGGTTTAGAAAGTGAACTTTCTAAATTCTTTTTCTTACATGCGGTTTAAATGATGCACTTATTCGAATGACATATGACTCATTTGAATGAAAAAGTCTAAATTTGTATCTTGACCAAGATGTACTCATTTGAATGACATACTGCTCATTTGAATGAGAAAGGCATCCATTCTAAACCGTTCATATAATGTGCGGTTTAGAATGTGAACTTTCTAAATCGTGTTTTTTACATGCGGTTTAGATAATGAACTCATTCGAATAAGCTATATGTCATTCTCATTCGAATAAGCCGCATGTGATAGGAACGGTTTAAAAAGTTCACTTTCTAAATCGCAGATGATAAGAACGTTTTAGAATTGATGCATTTTCCATTTGAATGAGGCCTACATCATTCTAATAAGTGACTCATCATCAACGTACATATTTTGCACCTGGTCATTCGAATGAGACAGTCTCATTCAAATAAATGCCTTTCCAGGTCTCGAAGAATAGATACATGTTTGCAGTTGCTCATTTGAATGAGGACTATGTCTCTTTCGACTGCATCCTTAGATGAACTTTTTACACCGTAAATCTTAGGAGCGGTTTATAGAGTTAAACTTCTTTCGGCATATCTACTTCCACGTTCAATGACATGGAATCTAACGTGACCGTGTATCCAACGTGGAGAATATGGTCCCAAGAAATCTTTCTGATACTCAGTGCTCCAACGTGCATACTTCAGAGATAAAAATGCTACTTTACTCTATTTTTAATATTAAATAAATAAATTTTCTATTAACAAAAGAGGCGAGAATGGAAATGGCGAAATTCGAGATCGAGGATAGAAGGGAAATGGCGAAATTCTCGGTTGGTGGGGACGACGATGGGGAGGGGCCCAGCAACCCGACCCAAAAGCGACGCAGGATTGCTGTTAGCTCTGGCACCGTCGGAGAAGTCGAACGACAAGCCATCGGAAACCCAAGCGGCACAGAAGTGCAGGAACTAGAAGTGCTACATAGTGAGGAAGATCCATGTAGCGATGATTCTGGAGATTGCTTTGGAGCCAGATCAAGCGATAGCGGTGAAGACAACAATTTCTCAGCCCCTGAAAATAGGGACAGGTCCATTTCTGTCACCCTTAGCGACCCTGATGTGTTTGATTGCTTCATCTGCTATGAACCCTTGACTATCCCTATCTTCCAGGTTGGTTTTTCATGCCTATAATTATTTCTTTATTGATGAAAATTCTTCCTGCGCTGTTACATATATGATTAGTGGCTTAAATATGACGGCAGTTTGCACTTCCTATTTGATCAGCAAACGTGGATATTTGCTTGTAGCGTCATGAACATGAATCAATTTTCTGATAGGATTCTGAAATAATTGCATCAGAAACATGGGGGATTTGAAATTTGAAGTTGTGCATAAGTGTGCAGCGAATGGTTAGTGGTTGTAGTTTGGATTGACTTATTAAGTGTCTTGCACATCACTAGGCGTTAGGATTGTTCGTGTCCTCTTTGAACCATCTGGATGGCAATGGCGGGAACCTTGCATTACTCTGTCGTGACCCTTGGTTAGTTTTACTGGCTATTTTCTTAGGACTCTTTGAATATGAATCTTAATTAATAAAGAGCTTCTTCCAAAATTCTGGTGAATGCCAATGAAGTGATTAACCGTGCTTCCATGATTTTGCCTGTAACATGGTTCAGGAATCTTCAAGTAGTGGACATAAATATAGTACTTGTTTACATGCCTCCCATTTTTTTAACGATAACCATGCTTACATAAATTAAAAATTTTATATCTATCAGGCATTATATTTTTATATTTCGCATACTTGCTTGTATGCATATGCACAGTTTTAGATAGCTAAAAGTCTCGACTCCAGGTAGTAGATTTTATCAAAAGTGAAAGTCTTGATTGTCATAATATTTATGTGACAGCGTCTTTTCTTCAGATGCATAGCTGTTTATGCTGTAGCGAAATATCAACAGTATAGATCGGTCTTTTTTGTTTCTGATCATGAAAGAACTTTTGCCACTGGAAATGTGAATTTTTTTATATGCTGCATTATTGTCTCTGTTCTGTTAACTTGCGGTAGAAGTTTCAGTAATTAACATATTATATAAAAGTAGAATAGGTTTGCACGGACGCTTTCATGTTTGTTTACTATTTATTGATATGAGAATTAATTTACTTTTCAACTTGAGATGATTAATGGTATATAATCTGTTGAATTTTGTTCTTTATATTAATTATTTTTCACGTTTTTCTGTTTTTAATTTTGATGTATTAAAATGAACAATGTTCATGTTGGTTTTGGTTATCAATTGCCTTGTTGCCTTCAGAAGTCCTGATATTTGCATAGAGAACACACCGATTTTAACATTATTCAATTAAACGATAAGATTATTTTGTTTCATTACGGATTACTACCAACTTATATCTACTGAAGAAATTAGAGTATTGATTCTTTCCCTGAGGGGCATGATGTATAGTTGAAACAATCAAGTATTCCATTATGTTTGCACCATAGAGGACATTTCTTTGAAAAATTATTTTTCCTTCAAAAGCTGTTGAACTCATCTACACGCATTGTTAAAGGTAACATATCATCGAAACATAAAAAGGGGAAGGTAGGAACCACTAGAATTGGTGAAAGCCTTAACCATGTTAGCATATTCTTCATCATAGTGATTGATGCTATTTTCCATAGGTTGTTTCAGCCAAGATTTGTCTCACTTTTTCTTAGTACATTTGTTCATTATCTATGTAAGTAGCTGTGCAAAATGTGAACTGTTGACTCCAACTACAATGCTTTTTGAAGATTTCTTTTTATTTTTTTTGTTGGTTGCAGAATTTTAATACGATCAGTTACTTTTGATTTCAGTGTGAGAATGGGCATATTGCTTGCTCTTCCTGTTGTGTTAAACTTGGGAACAAGTGTCCCATGTGCTCTATGCCCATTGGCTATAATCGTTGCCGAGCCATTGAGAAGGTGCTGGAATCTGTTAAAATATCCTGTGTAAATGCACAATATGGTTGTAAAGAAACAACAACTTACAGTAAGAAAAATGACCATGAAAAGCAATGCATTTATGCACCATGCGCATGCCCGCAAGCAGATTGCAACTTTGTTGCCCCGTCTAATGAGCTGTCACTCCACTTTCTCCGTAAACATGGGGGTTCTGTGAGAAATTTTACCTATAACTGCTTCTTTTCTATTTACCTGAGGGCCAATGATGAAGTTATTGTTCTTCAAGAACAGAATGGTGCTGATATATTCATGCTCAAGAATAAAGTGGGGGATCTGGGGAATATGGTCAATGTCTGTTGCATTTGTCCCAATTTATTCTCAAAGGCATGCCATTATGATATTTTGGCCAGATCCCAGGGATGCTGTCTGAAAATACATTGTTTAGCGGAGAACATTCATGGTAGCAAAGTCAATAGCACTACCCCAACAGGTTTTCTTTTGATCCCATCACGTTTTTTTGATTCTTCTGGTAAGCTCAAACTGGATATTCGCATTAAGTGTAATAGCACTCATCTTGCTGATGTCCTAAGATCGTAGTGTTGTATATTTGTCGAATAAAGGGGATTATCGTCTCTGGATCTGTTTCGTTGTAAAGTAATATGATTATTTTGAACGGATCAAAAGAACTTATTCTACGTGGCCACAGCTGACCTTGTTAAAATTTCTTGCATGAATGCAATTGCGGCATTGGCATGAATGTGTGGGGTTGTGTTTTGTGTAGTAGAAAAAGGAAACAAATTTTCATCGAAGATAACATCACGTGAAATGTAGTGTATGTTTGGGAATCCATCGGGGAAAAGAAGTTTACGGATTTTGATATGATTTTACGGATTTCAAGATGATTTTTTATCTTAATTTACATGGACCGTTAAAAAATGTTTTACCAAACATACACCCAGACTCCGCCTTCTGGGATGTGCAAACATAGATAGCCCATATGGTTGGAAGCATAGCCGAAAAGCACGTAAATGTGAACGTATAGCAAACTTGTTGGGAGCGTAGGGCCTTATATTAGGCCAGCAGCAACTGCCAAGAATTTTTAAGAAATATGTAGTTGGGTTTATTTTGAAATAAAACTTTAAATGGGCTTATGCCTCTAAGAGTAGTATTAGATAGCTCGCCCTACCCAACATTGGTATGGTCTAAGAAGAAAGGAGATTTCGCCCTGCCTTTGGCTTGTGGGTGAGCCCAACCCCCTGCTTAAAATTCTTGTATAAAAAAAATAAAAAAAGATGTAGAAGTGGCGGGTTCGTTCGGGAAAGTGGTGGAGAAGTATTTTTACGCAATCCAGGGTAAGTATGTGAAAGGAATTTTATCTCGACTTATGTGCACCGTGGTGGAAATGTGAGGAAAAAAACTTTTCCAAACATGCTGGTGGTGGAGTAAGCAAAAGTCCAATGAGTTAAGAAAAAAAGCATGATGCAGAAGGAATATCAGTTTCAACAATGGTTCTATGCCTTTTTTTCAACTGTGCCATTTTGAGTATGAGGATATGTGATTCTATGCAAGACACCCAGAGAAGTTAAATCTTTATTTATAGATCGAAATCCCCCCCCCCCCCCAAAAAATCATATTGGAATGGTCTAATTTTGGCAACTAAAATGTTTCAATCATTGATTTGAATTGGTGGAAAATTGAGCAGAGTTCACTTTCGGTTCTAAGAGGATAAAACCAAATATAATGGGAAAAATCATTTACAAATGAAGCATAGTATTTAAAACCATCTCTAGAGATAGTGGGTGATGGTCCCATGTATCACCAAAAATTAATTCAAAAGGAGTAGATGGGCGATGAGCTGAGGAGGGAGATGGGAAATGATGGCTTTTGGGGGTTCTGCAAGCACGGCATTGGTGAATAAACTTTTTGGTTGTAGCTGGAAGAGAATTTGCTTTAATAACCCTCATGTCCCAGGATTACAACCCGGTTCTGATACCATAAAGAGCCAGAAAGGAAAAATGGTAATGGAGGCACTGAAATTGTGTATTCTATTAGCTAGTCAATATAGTAAAATGTCCTTAAACGAGGATTATAACCTTCTCTACCTTAGCCATGTTATTGACCATGAAGATTCTAGAGAGACTATCGTTCAGCTCTTCTTTCTAAATTTTAGGTTTATACAAATACTTATTTTTTTTAAAATCTAGGCTTTTTAACAAAACTTATGTTTAAAACATATGTTTTGAAAAAGCTATTTTCTTATCGTATCTCATTTTCTCATAATAAATTCTCTTTTCTCCTTTTTCTTTCTCTCTTTTCTATTTACCTTTTGCATCGAACTCCGTACAAGCTAATAACTTTTCAAACACAATCACCTTTTAAAACCTAAGTTTTGCCCCATAATTTGTAAAAACTATTCTCCCAAAATATATTATCCGATATCTAGTTTTTATTTTAAACTCTGTAAAAGCTATTCTTAAATAGAATTCCAGGCGAACTCTAAAAGCTTTAATATGGTTGAGATCAATTTGAATTGAATGTGTTTTTTTTCCAATGCCTAAACTTAAATTTGCACCTTCATCTTTAAAAATAAATTAAATTTAGACAGTCTAAATTAAATTTAGACAGTCTAAATTAAATTTGAGTGGTTGAAATCTGATTAGCTCCATATGTTTTTTCTATATAAATTAGCTCTATATGCTAAGCATTGAATGCCTAAGAAAAAAAAGAGGCAAAAGCGATGCCACACTCAACAATGGCACCCTGTTATGTTTTATACCTGGAGGGAATAAGCAAACTTTGACATGCTGCTTATAGTTATTTTATTATAATGAGGCTGTTTGGAAACTTATTTTTCCAACTGTATACGTAAATCAAGATAAAACTATTTCGAAATGTGAGATCCATAAAAACCATCTCGAAATCTATAAAACCATATTGAAATCCATAAAATCACATCGGAAATCGTAACTCCTTTCTCCCAACGGATTTCCAAACACACACTGTCTAATCAAACCGTCACCCATTAATATAACCCCAACATTCTTTGATTCCAAATTCAAGACAATCCCTATTGCATCCTCTTCAAATTCTACTAATTCACTTGCAATTACTTCTTACTTGTTTGGTAACATATTTTCAATCACGTTTTACGTAAATCGAGATAAAATCTCTCCCATATATTTACCTCAAAATCTATAAAGTCGGATTTCCAAACAAACACGAAGTCAAAGATCATAAATACGAGGAACTCTGCCATCGCCTACTTTAAGTACGGTATCCCTTATCACTTCACTCGACGGGAAAAAAATCAGTCCAAAGGGTATAAACGGCTTGAGTCCATAGCGCCTATGAGATGAGATGACATGACTATCAAATGCGATGCGCAAAGAAACTCAATATGCCAATACTGCAGCACCAGTTCTTGTGTCGTCCTCTCACTCGATTCCTTTCCTCCAAACTCCCTCTCAATTCCAGAGCCTCGGCGTCATCCCGAGCATCATCACTCACCGTTCTCTCTCTTTCCGTAGCTCATGCTAACAGCGTACCCAGCTTGCCAGGTAATTCTTCTCTGCCGCCATTTTCTCCCAGTTATTCTATTGTTGATTCTCTTGGCAGTACGCCAGAGGTGCCTTCTTGAGTTTTATTCTGGTTTTTCTTCTCAACTTTTTCCGGGTGGTCTACTTGTGTCTGGGAAAGGATTGTGTGGAATAGCATGGTCTTCGAAACTCTTTGAGCTTCTCTAATCTGAATGGTTGGGTTTTGTGAAGATAATGTAGAGCAGTTGGTAGAGAATAATCTTGATATGCTTAGAGTGGACGTATTGAAGCAGAAAATGCAACTTCTTGGCATAGACTTGGACAATTCTTGTTTGCCTGGACAGTACCAGAATTTGTTCTGTCCTAAGGTATTTGTTCCTATCATTTTAATGAATTTCTAATCTACTGTCTGCACGAAGTGTCTGCTTTCGTCTTTTATCAGTTATTACCTCCCTAAAATATGCTTCGGTATTGTGTCTATTTTGCTGTTCCAGTGCAAAGGTGGACAGTTAGAGGAGAGAAGTTTGTCTTTCCACATCATGCCTGATGGGTAAGGTTCCTCTACTTGATTTGACATGTGGTGATAATTACCAGATTTTTGCAATGACTTGGTAATGGCTACTGGGTTTCTTAGTGAATTTGCGATGTGGAGGTGTTTCCGAACTTCATGCGGGTGGGCTGGTCAGGTAAAATATTGTGGTCCTGTCTCTTAGTCTCAAATGTGAAACTTCTAAATTTGACATACTTCTATATAATTTGTTGGTTAAAGGCTTTTGCAGATGACAAAGAATTGTACCGCAGGGTTGGTAAAAAATCTTACGGAACAATGACTGAGGAGAGTTTGGGATTAGAGCCGCTCGGTCCTAAGGTATTCAAATGACCTTTTAACCTAGTACCTAACAAAGGACAACAAGTTTCTAAAATGAATTCTTCGGAAACTTTCGCGTCGTTGTTATTTTATTAGAGGTCTTTCAAAGGCCTCTTCTAATTAAATGGCAAAAAATGTCATTAAGTTTGAATAATAAATTGTTCATTTCTTTGTGCATATTTGGGAAGAACTTCTTCCCAACGGTACACGCAAGTCAAGATAAAACCATATCGAAATCTGTAAAAACCATATCAAAATCCATAAAAATCATCTTGAAATCCATAAATTCTTCTTGGATTCCGTAAATTCTTCTCAGAATCCGTAAATTCCTTTCTCTCAACGGATTCCCAAAATAAGTAAAAGTTGATTCCTCTTGCAAATAACGTGGATGGTAGTGGCCATGATGCATTTGCATTAGGCCAAGCATACGTGTTTTAAGTTTTGACTACCATTTATGCTGTTATCATTCTTTTGCCAATAATCAGTTGCTAGTGCCTCAAACATGGGATCCACGTGAAGTTTATGGTTAACATTTTCTTCTCCCTCGTTAATCAAAGTTGAATTTCTCTTTGATATTTATTCTCTTGCCCATTAGCCCTCTGTTACAACAAGGGTAACATGTTTCAGTGACTCTGTTACATTTCCACCCTTTATGGCCATAAGCAACAATTGCCAAGTTTTTCTGGCAGTTTGTATGCCTAATGATTTTTTTAATTATCAAACAATATTGAGTACCTAAAGAATGTCCTTTTCGATTCATAACATTCAGTCTGATTGTTCACGTGTTTTGACCTTTCCTATTCTAGCTTATTGCATACTTCAAGGAGAGGCTCATATCAGAGAAAACTCTGAGCAGAAATGCAGTCATGCAAATGTCTGACAAGGTATTTTGAACCATGCCAATACAGGACCTCTCATTTTTTATTTTGCGATTACAGAAACTGTACTTTTTGTTTGATAGTTTCCTTGAGTGTCCTTTCTCTCTATATATATTTCTTTACAACGCTAAAGATTCCAAATCACCTAAACTGATTTTCAATCATATTCTCCTTGATAAATGCCACACCAACTTTTCATTGTATATAATCATTATTAATCTTTTTTTTTGTACGATCATTCATCTATTTCAACATCCTTACCTCAATATCCCAATTGTTTTCTCTTGTTATCCTTTTAACATCTAACGTTCACTAATATGTAGCTCCTTGGTGTTAGAATAATTCATTAAGACTTCCATTTGAGCTTAATGTGTACTTTATAGTCATAAAGGACTAATGATGCCTTTTTCCATTTTAACCACTCAACTTTCATCCTATACATAACATCTCCATCAATTTCACTTTCATTTTATAACATTAATCCTATATGCTTAAACTTTGAGACCTCTGATATGATCTGATCTCCCGTTTTTACTTCCACATTATTGTATAGAGAAGTGTATTCAAAATTTGCTTTCAAAAAGTCTAGACAAATCTGACCAATTTGTTCATATTCAAGGATATATTCAAACATTTAACCCTTTAAAGTTAAACCATGAAAATGTGTGTAAATTTATTTACAAATGATAAACTTATGATGAATTTTTAAGTTTTCTGCAGAATGTAATTGCTTTTACATACAAACGGAATGGATTGCTTGTTGGTTGCAAATACCGAACTATGGAGAAAAGATTTTGGCAGGTAACTTTGAACTTGTTTTTGTCTGCATTTAGTGTTATCTGTCTAACCATGTCTTTCATTCTCACTATGTGTGTCCCTTAATGATTGACTGAACTTTCTGAGCTTTTCATTTCGGATTTAGATTGTCATCCTTCTACAGTTGTGGGTACCATTTGTAGTGGCTGTAGAATACTTTAGAAACCATCAAACTCATTGTGTTAGCAAGAAAAGTGGGTACCACTTGTATAGTGGCTGTTGAAAATACATTTCAAGCATGAAGTTTTACAATTAAGGGAACAAAAGAAAATTGATCATATTGTCATACTAGGAAGACATGTCTTTATTCTTCGTTTTAAAAGATTTTGCCTAAGTTGACAAACGAAAATTGTAGAGAGGAGGAAGGGAAGGAATAGGGAAAGCTAAAGAAAGGGAGATGGAAGTCCTATTGGTTTGGACCTTTACTTTTCCCGAGCCTCTACTTTGGCTGAATAATAGATGGGCATCTCAAAAAAAAAAAAAAGAAAAAGAAAAAGAAAAAAAGATTCATCAATAACCATCACTTCTTGATTCTAGCATTAATGGTCGATCAACCCTTTAAGAATCATCAGTCAATCCCATTTAGTCACAGCAGATCTATCATCATGGCTAATTGAATAAAGTCCCATGTACGAAACGTGAGCTTGCAAGTTTCTTCTTAAACCTTGGAATTTATCAACTTAGCGGATTTACTTTTATGCACATGTTAATTTGAAAATAATATCTTGATAATAATTATTTGATGTGCATTGAAATTTCTGAATTTGATGTACAGGGAAAGGGTACAGATACGATATTGTATGGACTTGATGACATCAATGATGCAGCTGAAATTATCATTGTAATTTCCATGTGCTCATTTTTTCCATCCTCATATATTATCTGAATTTCACATCTTTAGGTGTTGCCACTCTCCAAGATAAAATAATGAAAAGAAAAGAGATGAATATGTTGATACAGTCTCGTGCTGATTTTAGGTTGAAGGGGAAATAGACAAGCTTTCATTAGAGGAGGCTGGCTTCCGAAATTGTGTTAGTGTTCCAGGGGGAGCACCATCAAAGGTTTCCTCAAAAGATTTGCCACCCATGGAAAAGGTTTGATTTCACATTGGAACTTGTCAGGACTTTGGGTACGATGCTGACTTTATTTTTTGAGAATGCAATGTGATTTGCAAACTCATTTTTATGCATAGGAAGAAGACGGGTATTTGATTTGTGCCTGTCGTGAGTTTATGTTTATATTATATTCCTACTAGCAATAAGCAACACTTTTCATGAATTTTTCTCATTCCATCTCTATCTGTTGACTTCCTCCTATTAAGTTTCTGTATTTTCTGTTCTTTTCATTGTATATTTAGTGAATTGTCAATTAATTTATCTATTCAATCTACTAATTTGTTTGCCAATGTCTTTATGAAGTCAGGATACTGGATATCAATACCTGTGGAACTGCAAAGAGTACTTGGATAAGGTAAATAATATGGTGTCTTCCATTGCAATAGC
>JANTPZ010084370.1:0-24154 GCA_025593235.1 Vachellia pachyceras
AAAGATTGCTTAAACACTCGCTCAGAACTTTGCTAGTAAGCCTACAAGTCTAAGACTTAGCTCGTAAGAACTAAGGAAAGACTTAGAGAGAACTTGAGAGATGGAAGCTTGGGAGAATGCTTGTATATTGCTCACAATTGCTTGATGGATACAAATGAACCCCTTGGGGGTATTTATAGCCTTCCACCTCCTCAATGGACGGTGGAGATCGATTCGATCCTACGGCTCCTATTCGCCTTCCAGAATTCTCTCCTAAAATATCTAGATATTTACATGTTGAATTCTAACATGTGAAAAATGTGTGGAGAGTTCTAGAATGGCTAAGTATTTACAAGAGATCTCTAGAGAATTCTAGGGTTCTCTAGAGTAGATCGTGACAAAGGGCACAGGTGTGAACAATCTTAGAGTCTCCTTCACCACTGCTCTGAGATAAGGGAACCTCTTAATATCCTCTTCGTTTATAAAATCTTTCTCGCCATATAACTTTCTGATCTCATCTTGTACCTTCTTCATCACTCTCGGATTCTTCATCAATGCCGTCATCGCCCAAATTACTGTCGCCGCAACCGTTTCTGTTCCTGCTAGAAATATATTCTGCATCCACCACGAGACAAATTAGTTAATTCATCGACAACCTACAAAACACATATACTAGTTCTTGGACGCAGACAACATTACCATTAGCAAAGCTTTGATATGGTTCATAGTGAGATCAACAGAGGTTGACTGAGCAGTCATTATTTGAAGAAAGATATCAATGGCGTCTTTTTGTTCGGTTTGAGGGGTTGTCGGATTCATGTGGTCGTCGATGACTTCTTGGTAGAACATGTCGAGCTGCCTGAAGGTTTTATCTAGCCGACTATGAAGTCCTCTGATTCTATCAACCCAACCCAACCATGGTATATAATCTGAGAAGTAAAATTCTGACAACAAGGCCTGAGATTCGTTGAGCAATCCATGAAACTTGCTTCTCTCACTTCCTTTATTGTCTTCCAAATCATACCTTTTTCCGAAAGCAGTCCTACAAATCAAAGTTCCTGAAAAAGACATCATTGTCTCGCTCAGGTTGATTACTTTGTGAGAAGCAGCAGATTGAGACAACCTTCGAATCGTTCTCACAACCTCGTCTTCCCGAATGGGACGAAACGAGTGTATGCGCCGAGGGTTAAACAGGTGGAGCACACACAATTTTTTCATTTCTCTCCAGTAGTCACTGTAAGGAGCGAAGGCAACGTCTAAGCCATTGTAGGACAATTTTTGTTGACCAAGCAAGGATGGTCTGCTAGCAAATACGAGGTCGTGGGTTTTCATGACTTGTCTTGCTATTCTTGAAGAGGAAACAACTATGGCAGGCTTGACCCCAAAACGAAGGAATATGAGAGGGCCATATTGCTTCGAGAGATGCCATAGATAGAGATGATGGGCAGACTTGGGGAACT
This sequence comes from Vachellia pachyceras, assembly GCA_025593235.1. Classification (NCBI taxonomy): domain Eukaryota; kingdom Viridiplantae; phylum Streptophyta; class Magnoliopsida; order Fabales; family Fabaceae; genus Vachellia; species Vachellia pachyceras. Next base: position 1,440 of record JANTPZ010084370.1, read on the forward strand.
GGTGAAGATTGCCAATGAGGGGAAGACCAGAAGGACCGGGTGGAAGACGAGCTCTTGTTCTTCTGTAGATAAGAAATACAAGGAAGATAGATGAGAAGAGAACGACAAGTCCTAACATGTTTTATGTGCATATGGGTTTAAGCTCTTGATTATTCTAAGTTATATAGAGAAGTGGTTGGCAAAAAAAGAAGTTATATAGAGAAGTGGGGGATCAATAATGGCCATACACACTCCAAAAAAACAGAAAAGAAAAATAAATGAAAAGAAAATAGAGGAATTAATGGTTACGTTACAACACGAGTCGCTGTATGAACATTGATATAATCTAGCAGCACCATGCCCGAAAAAATGATTTGGATCATATCAATTTAAGGCTCAATTCTTAAGCTCATGACAAGAATGGAATTAACTAAAAGTTCAACAGCAATTCAATGAGGGGATACGTGGAGGTTTTCCAGTGGGTCAAATATGTCTTCTACATCCTGTACATTTTGGAGTAGACAGTTAATACACATTTCAGTATCTATCACCTTTAGATTTATGGAGATTGTTAAACAAGCTGGACGTACAATAAAAGACGAAAACCACTTATTTGTTTTTGTTGTATCTCACATTATATACAATTTTTACATATCCTATTGCTCATTATTCTCTCTTACACTCTGCTATCCTCATATTATAATTCATTCAACCTTTTACTGTATACCAACAATTTTATCAATACAATTCTTTTGATTTGTTTTTCGTTGAAAGCAGTAGACATATTCTTTTTTTATTATTGGTGACTACTGAAATTTGAAAAAACAATAGTCATCCATTTTCCAGAGCCTGAAATCGAAAGGATTTTCCGATTTCCATGACACCTGAGTAAATATGTGGAACGTAGCGTAGTGCGCCTTGTCATTTCCTTCTGCTTTTTTTTTTTGGGCTTCGCAGCGACGCATTTTGTTAATTGTTAGTTCTTTCGGATTCGAAATTTATGACATAAGGCTTCCATCAATTGGCCCATCCAACATTGATTTAGCGATGACATTATGTGATCTTCACCACTTGTGTCAACTGGATTTGGATGATATGATCACTACCAGAAAAATACCATTTACCGATAGAAAATGCGTTGATAAATGGTTATTTTCCATCGTTAAAATGAGGGTTGCTAATATTTTCTGTCGTTAAATGGAAATTTTCTGATGGAAAATAGTTATTTAACAACGGATTTTTCCAATGCTAAATATCATTTTTCTGTTAGTAAATTTAATGATGACATTGATTTAGCGTCATGTGATCCGTGCTTTGAGTTAATAGTTGAATGAAAATACACACGCAACTACGTTTCTTTTTTTGGTGAAATGAAGGGTAGATTGGGCCTTTGGCCCCCTCCAATACTCTTTGTATCTGGTGCCTTTTCCTAAGTCCTTGGCCTTCTTTCAACTAGATCAGATAACCCGGGGCAACTGATTAATCCGAAGCGGGGAATACATGTAGGCACACCCCTTTAAGGTGTTTTGCACCAACAGTAGATATCCCCTTCCTTCAAGCACAACTCCAAGAATCGAACACACATTTATCTGGAAGGTGCCGGCCGTCTTGATCACTGCACCCCAACACTCGATGGTTGTTCTACGCTTCTGATTCAATGAAGAAACTTCTCGCCCGTTCCTCCAAAATCTTCCTTCACGTGAAATGGTGTCATCTCAGCCACATATATTTTCACAATCTTATCTGTGGTCTTTAAAATGTCGTTTGCCTTCGCTATATGTTATGCAGTCTAACATATTACTCCTTATAATTTAAAAAAGACTTAAAGATGAGTTTAATGATGTTACCTTCACTAATCTGAATGTTAGCACCGCTAATCAAGTAGACTAATGTGGACTGTTGACTAGAATTGACGACGTGTCTAAGGACTGAAATCATAACTCACTAAAAGTATGAGGATAAAAATCAAAGCTCCTTAAAAGTGCATGGATATGGAGTGGGTTTGATCCTATAGTAAAAGAAAGGAACTCAGTATTAAACGTTTGATAGAGATGGTTGAAAAAAAAATCTATTCTGAGTAGCGGTGTTAAGAAGTAATTTTTACATAGAATAACTTTTGAAAAATAAATTTTAGGTCGAAGTTAGATGATGTAATGTGATTTATGTTTGAATTGTAAATAATAAAAGTAACTTTTAGTAAGAAATAAATTTGTTTGAATCTCATTAAACAATACATATATATTTATATATTGTGATAATTTTTGGACGTTGAATAAAATGATAAAAATATTTAATCTATATTATATTTATCCAATGATATATATGAATATTTCAAAATATCTATTATAATTAAGTAATTTATTCAACTTTTTATAATTTTTCAAAAAGTTATATGGCTTTTGTATTAATAATCAGGTGTAATAATTCATATGATTCATGATAATTTTAATATAAAAATAAAATTAAATACCCCTTGTTAATTAGCTGCATCTTTTTTTCCTCTATACTCCCTCCCTCTCTCTCTTATTGTCCGTACGTGATGCAAGAAGACGAGCTCCAAATCACTTCTCACCAAAAGCCCATTTTGCCTCATAACGCATTCATGGCCAACGCTTATCCAAACAACAAGATTTTTGTCCACCGTGTTTTTGCCCTTCAGAAGTTTCTCTTTGGGATTACGCCCACCCAAACGGATCCTTAGCCTGTATCTTCTCGATAATGACCTGGGGTACGTGCAGTGGACACATCCAAGGAGATTCAGAGATTGAGGGTTCTCAAATCCAACGGTCGGCCCATTATGAATAAAAGGCTTCTGACAACAATTGGGCCCTCCTAGGATCCTCCGACCCAAGTGATCTGGAACGTCCATTTTCATATATTATATAAAGACATCGTGGCCGGCTGGCCGCCCGTTACTTTTCTTCTCATTTCACCAGCCTTCTTCCTCCGACTTCATGAACATCCTCCATTACTAGTATCTCCACTAATTTAATGTGGTTGTCTTTCCATTGTGGAATATCTTCCAAGAAAATCTCCCCATCAATAACTGCATTGCGGAATCTTATATATTCCTTGGTTGAAAATCAGTTCAAGACTGATGTTTCCTTAGTAACTGAATTTACGAATCATATTGTATCTTTTATGATTCTTCGTAAACTCATGATGAGCTAAAAGTAAGTGCTCAGAATCCCATTTTGCGGAAATAGATTGTCATGGAAATGATTGTTCCTGTTTCATGCCACAGAGAGAGGGAGGACAAAATATAACCTTTATTCAATAACTCAAAACGACTACAGAGCTAAAAGGCATCACATGGGTGGATCCATAAACTTTTAGACAAAGCAAGCATGTGTATAACTGCTAATTGAAAGCGACCTATAGATAGCTGAAGAGACAACGGCAGAATGGAAAACAGCTGAGATCATCGTGCAGATGATATGAATTGGCCACACATTTGAATCATCACATGGGATCATCCGACGAACCGTTGGCTCCGGAGGGTCCGGCTTCATCATCACCAGGAGCAGGGTTACCGGGTGGCGGAGGAGGAGGAGGAGGAGGAAGATTAGGAGGGTATGGTGAGGCTGCAGCGTCAATAAAGGAGGTGAAAGTTCCTTCAAAGAAATCGTATAAGGGGTCATACATCATGATGTTCTTCATTTCCTGATCCTCAGCAACCATCTTCCTCTCCAGCCTCTCTATCTTTGCCTTAATCCTTTCGGTTTGCGCTGAACAGTTGTGTTCCCACACAAAGTTTATATTGTTAGTTACTTCGTACTTGCACAATCAGCAAAAGACGACAGGGATTTCAACATTAATAATGCTCTCTCTATCCCAAGGAAAACAAAAGGACTATTCAGGGAGGCAAAACCTTGTATTGCTAGGAGGTTGGTTGCGGCGGCCTCGCGCCTTCTCAACAGAGCTTCCATGTCTGTGCGGATTTCTGTCCTTTCTGCCACTTGTCTCTCATATTCCACGTCTTCCTCAGCGTTTCGTGCCTACGTAATTCCCAAATGTATACAAACACTGCTCAAACTGTTTGATTTTGTTTCGTTTTCTTTTTTTTGTTGGGGGTTAGCGATATACGAGTATATATAGCAGTAAAAATTTCAATTAAAGGCCGCTCAAAGACCAAAATTCAGATTTAAGCTTACATCTTTAATAAATTTTTACCAAGGTCAAAAAGTTTAATTAGAAATTTATTGATCTTGTTAAATGTCTACATTTCGCCTCGTTGCCCCCTCAAAAAAAAAAGCCATCTCCTTTCCTTCCAGTATCCTCTTTGCAGTAGTTGAGGAGGGAGGAAATGGTCTGGTAAATATTCATGAACATTGAAGTAAATTTACAAAATTCGAGAAGCTGTAGTTAGTCCTCTTAGTTAGCCTGATTAAGAATTTATCAAAAGTGCAGGTTTGAATTTAACTTTTAGTAATTTAATTGTATTTAGTGAAAATTTCCCAGGAAAATTGGAAGCGCACAATGCCTAAGAGCTGATGAATAATCACCTCCAAACTTGCCACATGAGCTTCAAGTTGCTGCACGTGAGTTTGCCTTTTGTGACGAAATGTTTCTGAATACCTTCGATTAGCCAAACGACTGCAACCCCTCAACACACGCACACAAATTACACACTCCTGTTAATCACCACTTGATCTATATACTCATACAAAGAAAAGAGAGACATGATTATAATCATAACAAGAACATATTTAAAGCACACACGTACGCTCTCAGATCAGCGGCAGATTCCACCTGGCCATCAGCTTCACCCTGTTGCGGCTGAGGCTGAACAAACATTTCTGGGTTTTGTTCGTTCGGGTTCTCGCTTCTGGTTCTTCTTCGGCTGGATCGGGGAGCAGTCGGCGGTAAACCCTCTCCACCACCTCTTCTGTTGAAGCTGACAGAGCCTGAACCTGAACATGATCCCTCCATTTGTTCTAACTTACGCCCTACCTAAGTGAAAAACAAATTGAGAACATTCAAAAGTGTTAATTAAATGGCACGCTTTTGTAAGAAATACTCTAAAAGCCCTCCCTCCCTCCCTCCCGCCCGCTTGCCCACAAATTGCTAGATACTGATTATCTATATACTCACAGTAACAAGAGGATGCCCTAGAGAAGAATGATATTGAGCGATTAAGAGGGAGTGAGAACCAAGTGAGGATATTCAACGCTTTATATAGATAGTTGCTGAATTAGACCTGCTGTGTATATGCTAACTTTAATTGATGTTTAATGTGCCATAAATACATCAATTACATGCCATTAATTCTTGTAATTGCATGTATATGGACTGTATTCTTTTAGGTATGCAAATTAAAGTTTTCCAAAAGCGGTTGGGCAGATATACTCAAATACTGACATTACGAAATTGTTCATTATTACTTCTTTAATCTTATTTTTACATCATTTCTAGTATATTTCACGTACACAGATAAAAAAAAACTTTAAATCGTATTAACTATGCCTTAAAGTTCAACAACCTTTTAATTTTATCCTTTTTTAATATCACGCTAACACATGAGGACAAAGTTAAAGTATAATAAATTAAGCATAAAATTGTTCACTCATGTAGAATCTAAAAATGTACATGTTAATTAGAACCAAATAAAATATCCCTTTCTGTTGTATAAATAGGATGAGAGATGTTTTATTATTACCGATTCTCAAAAGTAGTAAAATTAATAGGCACATTTATTTAAACAAAAGCAAAATTAATAAATGCTCAAAAGTCAAAAGTCAAAACCTCAGAGAAATCTAAATGCAGTGAGTCATGTATGTATTCGTCAGCATGCGGAGATAGAATGAAAATGCAATGAATATAAACATAAGGTCAGAATGCTTGGGCCTCAGGGCATGCGCTGAAAAACAAAATGATGAGTTGTGGATAAGCAGTTTGTCACATGTTGGAATTCCGCCAAGAGAGATGTTAACATTTATGGTATTAGTGTCTTAACACGATTACTAATATATATGTGCTTAGAAAAAACATAATTATTTCTAAAAAAAGAACATTGATCATTACTAATTACTTTCACAGTGCGTTTATTTGTTCATACAAGAATCTCTTTAATGTTTTAAAACATGTACAGACATTAATTGAGTTGCAAATCTGCAGCAGTTAATTTTAAAAATGTGGCTAGGTAAGCAGTTATATATAAAGGCAGACTATACTCCTCACTTGCTCATCAACGTGTTGATTTCTATCTAGAGAAGTGTTACATAACTGATTGATACACAGTAACTTTATTTTTCAATACCAAGTACTTAATTTTTTTTGGCTCTGTTTATTTTTCTTTTCTTTGGGTACTGACAATTTTTATTTATGATTTGATCGTAATCCTGGAGAAATGGATCCGAGTACAGCCAAGAAGGGTGGTAGAGATGGCTTACCACCATCTGCTCAAAAGAAGCCGGTTGAAATTGATCAAAGGTAGTTAAATTTCTGTTACATAATTCTTTCTTAAGGCAATAAGATTCTCTTTCGTCGTGCAATCAGAGAGAGACATTATTCTTAATTACATTTTCTACTGTTGAAACACCAATGCTACTCCATGTTGATGTTTCAACAGTGAATTTGAATAACTGAGATTTGATCTGGATAATCAAGATTTTCTCTCTATATATGTGTGTATTTCAAAGTTTTGATATTTAGAAGAGCTGCAACGTGAAATATATTAAAAAAAATAAAATTGGAATGAAAAATCTGAACTATCTAGCGGTCTAGCTGGAGTTCTACATGAAGTCCACTTCTTCTGTCAGAAAGCTAGCGTTTTGTGGCAAAAGAGAAACTGAATCTGATAGAGGCTGACACAGTAGTGGGCCCTAAGCGTTTGTGCCTCTTTGTTCAGAATGGATGTATATTGCTGGAGAGGATTCACGAATTTATTATTGTGCATATTTACATGCACAGACACAACCAGTACTGGTTCGCTTCAGGTGTTACTATTCGGTTTCATATAGGTGTGTTAAAATAAAACAGTTCGCAGTGAAAGAGGTTGCTTAAATATCAGAACTTGAGTTTCAATCTATGTGAATGTCAAATGTCTTTGAGAGGGCTAATTTCAATTAAGCCTGATAATTTTTTAATCTAATTCAATCAGATAGTCAGTGATGTATTCAAAACTTTAATTCTGCTATATTCGCCACTTAGCAGTGATTTAATCAATTTGAAAATCTGGAGAGCTAAGGGAAGTGCTACATGTCTACGATCCATTGTATCTTAAGTTGTGTTTTGATGAAGAAAAAAAGGGCAATTTTTGTTGTGAAGGGAGCTTCACACGCTTGTTCAGTTATGGCGAAGAAATACCTCATGCCGAAGTGACAATTCCATGCATATATATAATTAAAACACTAGTGACTTTTGTTGGGAGTTTGAGATTTAAACACGTTGCATGTATATTTTATTTAATATTATTAATTCTCTTCAGTACATATTTTAATTCCTGTGCAGACAATTATAGTTTTTTTGTTGTTGTAGTCGCTTGATTAAACGAAAATATGCTGATCCATGAGACATACCGTTGGAGAAGGCAGAGTCAAGTACGTGGGGGGAACTTGAAAATAAGGTCAAGAATTTAGAGGTGATTAATTAACTCATGATTAACGTTTAATATGTGTATGTGTTCAATTAAAATGATTTTGTTAATAACAACTAGAAAATCATTCAAATTAAGTTAATTATGCACGCACAAACATATGCTGAGATTGCCCATAAGAATGAAGCACACAGCGTCCAAGAAGCTGAAAATTCAACTATTCGAAGTGAAATTGAAGCACTGAAACAACGATGTCATGAGGTAGCAATTAGTAACAGAAGGTCTCTCTCCTTGTACTGTTCTGATTCTATTTATAAGTTAGTTTCACGTTCACATGTGGAAATAGATAATATTTTCCTTGAATTAAAAAAATAAAAGTCACATTAGAGATAGAAAACATGCATGCACCAGATTCCCTAAGAAATCTTAATCAGTAATGTGATAGCCTGCGAAATAATCTCTTTAAACTTTGAAATCATAACAAGAGTGCCAGATAAGAAAAAATACGTAATATAGTAATCATATGAGTAACGTTTAATAAGTCTAAATATCCAGTGAAAACTGCGACAGGAATTCGTCTCCCAAGAATTTGAATTCATAAATGACAGCTAATATTGAATAGCTCTCTACAAAGATTAGTGAAGCTCGGTTTGGAGATGGGGCTAAATAACGGTGCACGTAAACCAAGATAAAACCATTTCAAAATTTATAAAACACATCTTGAAATCCATAAAAACTATCTTGAAATCTGTAAAACCATTTAGAAATCTGTAAACTTATTTCTCCCAACAGAGTTCAATATTTTGTGCAGTGTTTATTATGTCCATGTCAAAATTTCACAACAGCAACAACATCTTTTTATTAGTTAAAAAAATAGAGGTAAATTTGTTATCTTTTTCTATTTCATTACGATATACTATCTGTGCTAAAAAAAAAACTAAAGTTAAATTCGAACCTAACGTTATTGTGTTTGTTATCTTTAACTTACAAATAAAAAAAGACAACTATTTCGTGTGTGTGTGTGGGGATTAATAATTGAAATTTGAAACATTAACACCCCTATTTATCTCTTATTAATTTGTAGTTCGCTTTCCAATATTGAAGATTTGACATCGTAGATGCTGACCCAAACGACATGATGGACCAGGGGTCAAAGATGCATGAACATTTTATTTAATTTCGTCCTTATTCAAATACTCCTTAAATTTGGCAAGTAATTTAGTGTTTTAAATCTCAATCCTACAGCATTAAGGCAAGTAATATTTGAGTTCAATGTTTCGAATCGCTTCAATTTTCTTTTTCATTTTTGGCATCAAATATTTAGGTGCTTACCACCTCTTCAGCATTTTCTGGCAATCTATTAAATTGTACCTGGCCTACTCCAACATTTGGTAAACAATATATATATATATATATATTTGAACATTTATTTTGCGCCTTGTCATCAATTACCCAGCATTAATGTTGGTCAGACAATTTGACTGTTTTCAAATTATATCAATCTTCCAACATTTAGTAAGTAACTGAGTGCCCAGAAACCCTTAAATAATATCTGGCTATCCATCCAGCGCATCAGCATATATGATAAGAGAACTTTCAAATGCTGTCATTGGTTCGTGTACAGGGGATTATTTTTCTAATTACTCAATAAAATACCGAATTACATTAAACTACCCTAAACTTATATGTAAATAACCTCCCCACCCTTTAAAACTTAACAATGAACCCCTAAACTTAATTTCAAGTTTATACTGATTAGCTCCAAACTATCAATTTTATACCCCCCTTAAACTGTATTTTTCTGTGCATATAATAACCGGTCAAATTCTTAGTTATATGCAAGATAAAACTTGAAGAGAAATAAATGTATGAATTTAAAGAAGTTTATTGTATACTTTAAAAAATTAAGAAGATTATTTACATATGACATAATGTTTAGGGGCTATTGTATAATTTAAACTCAATCAAAATATGGTAAATACATGTGGTGAAAATTTGCCATTCATATATGGCAAGACATTCTGTCTCTGATCACCATGAGTTCTTTGTATATAATGCGTGCGTGTAGGTGTGTGCAAAGTAACCTATAGTGTCGGTTTCTGTGAGCAGAAACGTTTGTCATTTCTCTACCAGTGTGCGTGACAGGTCCATTTTTTTTCGCTATTAAATATCCGTTTTCATATTTGAGGTCAACTAAGAGAAAACTTTACTCGATCTCCCTGTGATTATTATTATTTTTTGCAGGAGGAGCTATTTGAGACGAAGATGGCAAGCTTGAGGAAGACTGAAACCACCACATCATCATCACTCGCACTCGGAGGACCATCCACTGAATTGACTCTGGGGACAGGTTCTTTGTTTCAATCAGCGACGACCGTCGACGTCGACGGTGATCGTCGTGGGAAGAAGAAAATCTCCATGAAGCCTCCTCTCCCTCAAGATTACCACCGCCATGCAGATGTCATCATTTTGGAGGATGACGACGACGACTATGCCCCGGATGAGGAGAAGAAAATAATCGAAGTTGGCGATGGCTCGGGCACTCAACATCAGAGTGGTGAGGGCCAAATAAGCCCTAGAAGACTCCAAGAAGTAATGGCGCGAAGGAGGATCAACCGGTATATGTTTCGGAATTTTGTACTACGAAAATTGCTGTTCTAATTCATCATCAAAATGCAAGTCGGAGTGTCAAGGCTCTTGCTTTGTTTGATAATTTTTCCAACTTAAAATTGATAACTACTTTAGATAGAATAGAACCCCTGGTCTTGCAAGTTTTCTTTTGGGTCTTTTTACTTATGTGCAGAACCATTTGAAACAGGCTTTCTGCACAAAGGTCTCGAGCCAAGAAAAATGAGTATGTTGCTCAAATGGAGAGGCAAGCAAAGTATTTGGAGGTGAAAATTGCATGCATCTTGGAATTTATCATTCGTTTTGTTTCCTTTTAAGGTGTAACGAAGATTGTGTCTGTGACCTCAAAAGCTTGAGATTTGTGAATGCAGAATAAGGTAGCGGTGCTTCATCCACAAGTCAAGGCTTATGAGAATCATCGTCGCTTATTGCTGATTGAGCAGCACGAAGTGAAATATCGTATGGCTATGCTTGAGAAAGACAGGGTTCTTAAAGAAAGTAATAAACGCACGCACAGAAATTCTCAAGGGCTTTTGTAGTACAAGTAGTTGTCATCAATATATATAATGGACTTTGATTTGTGTGTTTCAGTTGAAGCGGAAAAGATGAGAAATGAAATAACGAGGCTTTTAGAACTTCAAAAGCATCAAGAGCAAATTCGAGCTCAAGATATGCGTACTTGGGGTTCTGAAATCAAGCTAATGTGCCCCGATCCAAACCCTGGTCCCTCCAATAAGCCACTGGTTGACTCAGCCCCTTCGGTTGAAGGTTAGAATTTAGAAACATCGATCGTATATGCAACACACAATTTTTTGCGTTTCAATAAAAGCATCATTATTGTCAGTATCTTTTTATCTAATTAATCTTCATCTTCTATATTAATGTTGAAATAATCACGCTGAAACCACTTTTGATGGAAAAACCTACAGTGAGAAGCATGGGAAAGATTATTTTCACTGTTCTTAACCTCTAATATGTATAGAGATTTCTATTGTATTAGTAGCATGTATCTTTAGTGCCCCTTCTCTATATGCTCCATGTAACATCTCTTCATTTTTTTTTTATGTTTTAGCTTCTTGTTTTATTTTGCCTCTATTTCTTCACCGGATCTTATAGATGACTCCTCATTTATCTTATAAGTTCTAGTGTTGCCCAGTGGCGGAGCCACATTGGTTTCAGTGTGGGCAAATGCCCCCACTGAAAATTTTAGGTTGTATGTAAATTACTATTAGATTTTAATTTGCACCCACTGATATTTGAGATTTGAACTCACTCAAATTATTTATACTAGCAAACTTATTGTCATTTGTTTGAAAATAAAAAAGTTGCCCCCACTGGTCTAAGGTCTTGGCTCCGCCACTCGTGTTGCCTGCAATTCGCTCGTTCTGTATCTGTATGATGATTCCTATTTTGTAGTTTAAACTTATGGTACCTTTTGATCTGGTGGATATATACAGTTAAACTACTCACATTCAACTTGGTAACCTTTTTCAGTAGTTACTGATCTTCCTTCATTTTACAATTGTGCTTCATTATATTATTTCATATAATTGTGCTGTTGTCTAAAATTCTTGTTCTTTATCCGTATGATGATTCCCATTTCCTATCTGGATACAATTATACTATTCACACCGCCCATGGTAATAACATTTCTCAATAGTTATGCCCCACACACCCACCCACCCACCCACACACACACACACTCTAATATCTTTCTCTATACGTCTGTGTGAGATCTCTCTCTCTCTCTCTCTAGATCTCTCAGATTTTTTAAATCCAGTTTATATATATATTGGTACTGTGTTTGTTAACTATGCTGTTTGGTTACAAGAAGCCAAAGTTGTTGAAGCATCAGAGATGGAGGTTGATGATGATACTGCCAACAGCCTCAGAAAGGAGAATGACAAAGAAAAGGCGAGCTCTTAATTCTCTCCGTATCCATGATCTATCATCAACCATTGTGGATTTCATTCGGCGGCTCATCGATCTGAACTGCTCTCTCCTTGTATAAATATCACATGAACAAGTTTAGTTTACAAAATTTAATATGTTGTTGCTTATGCTTCTATCTACCAGTTCGTTGTGTTATGCTTTTAGTGGCGGCCTTACGCCACCCACAGTAAATCCTAGCTATCTTCAATAGGTTGTGATCATGTTTCAGAGCCTACATCCCAATACTGTGTTTTTTGTTATGATCTTATGTTATCCGTCTTTTTAATATAAAACTTCGTACGTCTACCATGTGACTGTTCTCCAGCCATTTGCACGAATCTTTTTACATTATTAGTTTATCAGATTTGTTTTTTTACCAACAGTTGATCAGTATTTAGAGAAACTGCATGTTTTCGTTCTAGTAGAATTCTTGATTTTCTTTAACTAGTCCCGCCCTGGGGGTCTAAGGGGTCTCGGTCACCATATATAAATTGATATAGTCTCTTTTTCTATCGAACTTCGAAAGTTATATATATATGTATATAAAACATGGAGATAGCTTTGATTATATTTGGACTCATTGTCACGTGGTGTCAAGTTTTTTCAACTTATTATGTCTATTTAATACTTTTATTACATTCATCCTTAATAAATACATATGCATGCACCATATTTTAGACTTGATGGTCCCATTATATATGGCTTTGATGAGAATTTCTTAATTCTATTTAAAAGACTAGGCTTATTTGACGAATTAAATTGAAGCCGCATCACTTCATCATCCGACAGTTCAATAATATAAGTAAATGCACATTTATTCTTTAATTTAATAGAGTTTGTCTTTGAATGTATTATTAGACAAAAATAGTTTTTTTTACCAGCTCTCAGTCAAACTATACAAATATTAGACAAATTGTCTGCATTAATTACTACCAATCATTTAATTATCTGGAGAAGTTATGGTTGATTTACTACTAGAAAAATGACATTTAGCGATAAAAAATCCATCGTTAAATGGCTATTTTTCATCAAAAAATTTCCATTTACCAACGAAAAATATTAATGACCCTCGTTTTAACGACGGAAAATAGTCATTTGACGACGGAAATATCATTTTTTTTGCAGTGATTGTTAACCAACGATTGCTTTTAAGTCTCCGTTTGTTTGAAAATAACGAAGAAATAATTGCATAACAAAAATATCACCAAAGAATGAGTCAAAGAGATCTAAATGTCGGCTGAAATGCCCACAAAATCGAAGGTTCTGGTTACTGAAGGCCATGCATAATTATCAATATCTATATAAATCACGAAATTTAGTAAAGATTTTTTATTTTTAAGTAAATGACAACAAACTTGTTAGTGGGGACAATTTTTTTATTTTTAAATAAATGACAACAAGCTTGCTAGTGTAGGTAATTTGAGTGGGTTTAAATTTTAAATATTAGTGGGTACAAAATAAAAATTTAATAACTATTTATATAACAAAAAAATTTTAGTGGAGGCAATTTTTTTTCTGAGAAGCATGTGGTTCCGCCACTCTCACTATTAATCAGCTTGTTTATTTATGCGATCAACAGAAAAAATGTCTAACCACTAAAGCTGTAAAAATGGCTCCATTCCATTTTTATGGGTCACATCTTTATGGGCCCAATCGTATGGGCTTAAAAAATCAGACCTAAACAGAGAGTTTAATGAGCCCAACTCAAATTGCACGCCCTAATTGAAGATAAGTTGCCCCAAAGAATATTTTACTTTATGTTTAATCTATAAAATAAAGCAAACCTTTTTCATAATTCCTCCCCATTTGAGAAATATTTGACTTATTTTTAGAAAAAAATATTTTTATGAATTGAATAACTTCAAATTCTGTATTCAAGCAAGTGAGCAACTTTCATTTGGTTAACAAGAACAACCTTCTTTTTTGTTGAAGTGACAAAGGTAAACCTTTCCAAAGGGTCGTGAGTGGTGGCGGAATCCGGATCTTACATCAGTGGGGTAAATTTTATATTTCAAACAAATGATAACAAGTTTACTAATATATATATAATTTGAGTGCGTTCAAATATTAAAAACTAATGGTTATATAACACAAATCTGAATAGTTATTTTATATAAATTAAAAATTAAATGAGTATTTACCTACCCTCAATTCAACCACTGGTTGTGGAATTGCTTGTCTAACCCCTTCGGCCCAATTCAATCCATCTAGCGATTTCCGGAACGTTACTCGCACTCACTGCTCATGGCAATGGTGTGTACTATGTAGTCTCAGTTGGGACACGTATCCTCGCGCTAAATGCTCCATTCTGTCGTTAGCCTCAAGCGTTGGGTTTTTATTTTATTTATGGTGAGAAAACATTTAAACAAACCGACTGGTACCCGGTTTTTAATCTTCCATTGTTCTTTTCTTTCTCTGCATTTTTCCTTCAGCCTGATTCACTTTTCTAATTTCCTCTGATTGTTCCTCTCTAATTTTCTCAAACCTCGACACTGGAACAGCATCTTGTTGGATACTGACAAGTTGTGGCAAAATTGGGTTTTTTGTTCGGCGACTATCTATTTCGAGGCAGAGTTTGACGAATTTTGTGTTGGATGGATTGAATTTATAGAAACTTGATAGAAGCGCGGTTCTATTTGCTTCTTAACTGAATTTATCGCAGGGAAGAGAAACGCGTGTGATTAAATGGCATCTGCAAATGGGTTTGTTCCATTGGCTGACTTGGGTTTGGTATTTTCTTCCTTGAGTTCACTACAGCGACATCGTTTCTGCTCTTCTGCGTCTTGTCGTGCACTTTCCATAAAATTTTGTCATGGGGTTTCAATTAGTGTCTGCAAGAAATACCGAAGTTCTGTGTTCTTGGTTGCAAAACCCAGTTATAGTCGATGGTTTAGGCTGTCTAAGTCGGTGGAGCTGGACCATTTCTTGACTAGCGATGACGAAGACGAAATGGGCGAGGGTTTCTTCGAAGCCATCGAGGAGCTTGAGCGACTGGCGAGAGAGCCCTCTGACATTCTGGAGGAAATGAACGACCGTCTCTCTGCGAGGGAATTGCAGCTCGTGCTGGTCTACTTCTCTCAAGATGGACGAGATTCTTGGTGTGCGCTGGAGGTGTTTGATTGGCTGCGAAAGGAAAACCGGGTGGATAAGGAAACGATGGAGCTTATGGTGGCGATCATGTGTGGTTGGGTGAAGAAGTTGATTCAAGAACAGCATCGTATCGGCGACGTCGTTGACCTCCTTGTGGATATGGAATGTGTTGGTTTGAGGCCTGCTTTCAGCATGATAGAGAAGGTGATTTCCTTGTATTGGGAAATGGGTGAGAAGGAAAGGGCGCTTATGTTTGTGGAAGAGGTTTTGAGGCGAAGAATTTCATATGCTAAGGAGGACCCGGAGGGGCATAAAGGAGGGCCAACAGGGTATCTTGCGTGGAAGATGATGGTAAACATTTGCTAACTTGGATTTCCTACATATATAAACAGATTTAATCAGAGGTTATTTGAATCTGATGTTTGAGAACCTCGTAGTGGGTCACTTGGTATATATAGGTTGTTTATCATTTCTCCTTTTGCTTTAGATTTGATGTTAATCGGAACTGTGAAATTCACCTTATTTGAATTGCATATTTAAGACTTCTGGATATTTGAGATGACTCTGCTTTGAGTGTAACTTATAGCATTATTGTTGGTCAGATTGATCATTCTTTATCCTTGGCTGTCATTTACCCTCTTTCAGGGAGCCTTTGATCTATGTTCAGTTGTGCTTCTTGGAATTGTAGAAGTCAATATCCGGTCCTACTATTTACCATATTATTGTATTTCTCAAATTTGTTAGTGAGGGGTGGGAAAATGTGTAGCGGGGAATATTCTTTCTTTCTTTCTTTTCTATTGTACGTAGATCATTTTGCTGTGTACACTAATTGGGGACCAGTTGCATTCTAAATGTCGTTTCTTAATCACTCCTTAGTTACCTGTTGCTTATATTCTGTTAGAAGGTTCTGTGACAAGTTCAATCTTTTTTGTCAGGTTGAGGGTGATTATAGAGGTGCAATCAGATTAGTGATTAAATTTAGAGAATCTGGATTGAAGCCAGAGGCCTACAGTTATCTTATTGCGATGACTGCTGTGGTTAAGGAGCTGAATGAATTCGCTAAAGCTCTTCGCAAACTGAAGGGTTTTGTGAGGGCTGGGTCAGTAGCTGAGCTAGATCTTGAAGGTGTAGAGCTCATAGAGAAATATCAGTCAGATCTTCTAGCTGATGGGGTGTGCTTATCCAATTGGGTTATGCAAGATGGCAGCCCATCACTTTATGGTGTGGTTCATGAGAGGCTCCTTGCTATGTATATATGTGCTGGCCGAGGAATAGAGGCTGAGAGGCAGCTGTGGGAGATGAAGCTTGTGGGTAAGGAGCCTGATGGGGACCTCTATGACATTGTTCTTGCCATTTGTGCTTCACAAAAGGAAGCCAGAGCGACAGCAAGGCTGCTGACCCGATTAGAGGTTTCAAGCTCGCTACAGAAGAAGAGGACTCTGTCGTGGTTGTTAAGAGGCTATATCAAGGGAGGGCATTTTAACGAGGCGGCGGATACAGTCATGAAAATGCTCGAGTTAGGATTCCATCCGGAGTATTTGGACAGGGCAGCTGTGCTTCAAGGATTGAGGAAGAGAATCCAACAATTTGGAAATGTAGATGCTTACCTCAAGCTTTGTAAGTCCCTCTCTGATGCAAGTTTGATAGGACCTTGCCTTGTGTATCTGTATATAAGGAAACATAAGCTTTGGGTGGTGAAAATGCTTTAAGAAAATGAGCTGATGATATATCCCAATTTTCCATTCATTTTCTTTCAGTCAAGTATAGTTGTATATTTCAAGCACTGATTTCGTTGGTGCTTGCTTATGTGCATATTTTGTATAGTTTGCGGTTCGGTCTTGTATAATAATCCGTGAAGCGGACTAGTTCTTGTGGCAAAATTATGGTGTGATATATATATAGAGTCTCCTACTCGGGGGCGAGGCACTTATCAATGATATATCCTTTGGTAACCCTATTCCCTCAGGTTTATTTCTATAGGATAGCGTTTGATCACTTCAGATGGATGTTATCTGGTTAATAATGAACCCCCGTGGGGATCCAATATCGATTAATGAATCCAACAAGCAATGTCGGTGACTCAAAAGCTAAAGCTACAGTGAAAGGGGCAATATAGGATTGATGAAGGGCATTAAACCACCGTTTTTGTTCCAAATGATCAAATGGAAGAATGATTCTTCTTTAGCCTAATGCACCTTGTTTGTCTCACGATTTGCAATTTGTTTTTCCTCCAAAGGAAGAACCCAACCTTTTATGTAGGAATAGGAAATGCTTAAGGAACATGTAACCATCCAGCTGTTACTTTGTTTTATTCTTTGGGGTTCCGTGGGGCCATCTTTTTTATTATTGTTATTATTAGCAGTCAATCAGGACCCGTTGTGTTAGGCGAGACTGCTGAGTTGTCGGTCCTAGATGCTGCAAACTTTTTGAATAAACAAACTCTGATAAGATTTTAAAGCAAGACATGTGAGAAATGAGGCCAATATTCAAATAGCTATTATCAAATATCTGTCGAGGGAGAGAGTGGGAAGGGAATGAGTTTCTCAGTTCTCTGATGCGGCAAGTTCTTCTCTAGGAAATAAAAAACAATAATCATAGAGTAAGCATCAAAAGTCTAGAATCTAAAGCATAAGTTTACACGCGTTGTTATATATTAGATACCAAAAACCAATCAATTTCCGTATAAAACATAAAATTTATGACAAGTTGTTGTGCTGTCTACAAATTGTTATTAATACGGCACACTTCACAGCTTCCAAGCTATGTTTATGACCCCGTCTAGTTGGGTATAGACAAAAAACATAATCAGGCCATTTTTGTCAAATGCACACTAAAATTCCCTTAAAAAGAAAATATTAAAAAGCACTCCCTAATCCTAAATGCTACTTCTGTTAGCTTCAATAGAAGAATCAATAGCACATTCATTTTCATAATAAATGAAAAGAAGAATTGGCACGAGACACCAAGCTCAGCGCCTTGTATTTCATTAACATCATCCCAGCCTTTGCTTCTTGTTCATGGATAAATAAAATTCTCAGGAATAATCATCTGAGGACATAATTTCGAGTTCTGCCCACCAAAGATGCGAAGATTTTGGAGTTGCTCCATCAGGTCCCATTCCAGTTATTTCCTTCAACTTAGCCGCAACCTCTCTCATAGATGGCCTTTTCTCTGCTCCTGAATTCAAACACTCTTTTATCAATCCCCACCATTTCTCGACATCTACTTCTTGCACAGAGTTCAGAGTTGGATCCACCATATCTCTCAAGGATTGCCCCATTGTTAGGTACTGTGAAATAAAGCCAATTTCCACAGGATAGGGAATTCGCCCTGTGATCAACTCAAACAGTATAACGCCAAAGCTATAAACATTTTCCTTTGTATTTGTTGATGGTGATTCCGATGATGGCATTGTGGCTGCAGAACTTTTCTTTACAGCTGTATCGGCCATGTCATTCCAGAAACAAAGGTCTGATACTTGAGCTGCATTATCTTCAGTGAGGTATATAGATGAAGATTGAAGGTTTCTGAGGGCAATGGGTGGTTCCAGCTGATGCATATACTCTAGACAATAAGCTATTCCCATAGCTATCCTCATTCTCATAACCCAGTCTAATTGCTCTGCTTCTCTTACTGCAAGTCATATAATAATGATATTTTAACCTTGAGGTTAAGTAGAAAACAATACGATATTTTCATATTTTAACTCTTACTGTAATCCACTCATCCTAGCTCTTAGAGAACACTCAAAATAATCATCCTAGGTCACCAGGTATTTTGGA
The DNA here is from genome assembly GCA_025593235.1 of Vachellia pachyceras. Classification (NCBI taxonomy): domain Eukaryota; kingdom Viridiplantae; phylum Streptophyta; class Magnoliopsida; order Fabales; family Fabaceae; genus Vachellia; species Vachellia pachyceras. The sequence continues at coordinate 20,388 of JANTPZ010084370.1, forward strand.
TGGCTCAAGATATCCGGAATAAAATTGCTGGATATGCCTAATATCTAATGATAGTAGAGTCAGATGATGTAGTACTAAATTCCTCCACAATGATTAGAGACAGAAACTGATGATAGTTTAGTTTAGACTGTAATTGAAGTGACTTGGAATGGCACTCACCGTGTAGATGTTCGAAGAGAGTTCCATTTGGAGCATACTCAAAGACCATCATTCTTGTGAATGGCTTCTTCTCTTCACAATACCCGATAAGATTCACAAAGTTCTTGTGATTCACTCTGGATAAGGTCTCTATCTGGAACGAGGGGGGACAAGTTAAAAATAGGGAGTTAAAGGATGAAGTCAGTTTCATTCACTGTGCTCTGTGTCCATGGCAATCGTACCTTTCTTCTAAATTGAGCTTCCATAGTTTTAGGCCAGTATTTAGATGAGGTCACAGCAGTAGATACTACAGCAATCTCAACACCACTGGAAAGAGTCCCCTTATAAACAGTCCCATCTGGAATTGAACCGATAATGTTGCTGAAATCTTCACAGGCTGCTTCAATCTCTGCTCGTCTGAGACTTGGCACACCTGGATCCCACATTCTCAATATAAGTATTAGTGAACAAGGAAAGGAATGATGAAGATCCATGAAATTAACTTTATTTGGTTTGTTTCAAGTGTAATACTAGGAGATTGAATGAACGATGGCTGACTGAACTTATTGATGAAGAGAATAAAGTAATACAGACAAAAGCCTGTGGAAGAGCTCCTTATCAACCAAATTCTGATTTCTATTGGGAGCTTTTTAGGTAAAATTCCAAATGCGCTGAACCAATACAGTTGAGTGTACCCCTAAGATTCTCCAAAGGCACCTCTAAGCATGATACGAAAACACAAAGCGATAGGATAGTAGAAATTACCGGTGACAAAAGCTTTCTGTAGCTGCCCACTTAAGCCTGTGGACCAAGGTTTCACAGTTACAACCTTGCTAGTTCGGAAGCAAGCAAAAACAATCGCTGACACAACAAGCAGTAAGGATACACCCCCTGCTGTTGACCAAATGATCAAAGATTTCTGGGGCTTGAAACTATTTGTGCTTCCTTGGTTCCAAAATGAAGCAGGGGAAGGAGCGGAAATCCAACTGGACTGTGGCGGAGAGGACACAACAATAGGTGGATGTGCTGCTAGTGATATTCCTGTGGTTGGTGACACCACTGGTGAAATTGAAGGCGTGAGAAAAATAGAGGTCGGCGATGGTGAAGGAGAAACTTCAGGGGGCCCTGAAGGTGGGAACCTATTATATGGTGATGGGGTTAATGCAGATGGTTGGTTTGAGTGTAGCTCTGATGGTGAGAGAGGCTCAGAATTATCTGGTGGTAATGAAGAAGGGAAAGGTGAGGATGATGGTGAAACAGACTCTTTCTTATCATCTCTGTGTCTCCTTGCTTTTGATCTATGAAGAAGTTTCCTCTTGTACGGCACATCATCATGGTGGCCTGTGTGCCTGAGACAAGGCCACACAGCAGGAAAAATATTAGTCAACATGATCTCACCAAGCTCGTTATTTGTTGGTCTATTTGAATCTGATATTACATACCATTTTGGGGCGCTATCTAATAGTTTACTTCCATAAACCCAATTTTTACGAGACATGGTTTAGATATGGAATAACTAATGAGCATGAAACTGTGTAAAGTGAGATAACGTTGTACTAGCATGCTGAAGGTGTACGGTGGGAAACTAAAGAAGTAGCAAACTAATCCTAACAGAACAGTTAAGCTAACTGACTTAAGAAAAACTATCCGTTGTCTTTGATTGTAATAAATCTGATTATACTACTCCGGTTAACATAAGCTTGAGTTGATTTTGACAATATGATCATTTGCATACATACCAAAAACTAAATATACATGCGGCTTTAGTGGTTGAACCAGTTATTTGATCTTTATTCTGATCAGATTCAGAATCTATAGAGTGGATACGCTTATAGAGCTGAGTTGATAAGATACTCATTATTTTTCAGTATACGTATATATTGGAAGAAATCAAAGGAAAAATCAGAAACCCAGAAACGGTTAAAAAGAGCATATATTTGGTCTGAAAGGATCAACTTACAGGGCAGGGAGGGTTGGATTGCAGGGAGGGTCAGATGATAATGATCCTTTGAAGTTGTTATATGACAAGTCAAGAACTTCCAGTTCCTCTAGTTGTGATATCTCTTTAGGAATCTCTCCGGAAAGAGAATTGTTGCGTAAAATGCTGTGAGATAAAAGTGGTTGAAAAATTTTTATATATTGCTTATAATCAATAATGTCATACACACACACACATATTCTCTTACATAGATTTTATGTGAGTCAGCTTCCCAATTTCAGGGGCTAGTGTTCCTTCAAGACAAAGATCATTCAAATTCCTGCAAGTTGAAAAACTCTTGATTCAGGCGAATCCTGAACATGAAACTGTTATTTTTGTACTGTCTTAACCAGAAAAAAGAGGAGAAAAGAGGAAGCTTGACTCACAAGGAAAGGACTTCGCCGTGAACGGAGCATTCAACTCCAAACCATGAACAGGGATCAGTGTATAGGCCTTCGCCATTATTCCAGTTGGACAAAGCTCCAAATGGGTCTCTAACCACTCTGCTCTTCAACATTAACAGCGCCAAACCTGCATTACAATATTATTAATTCAGACATCATCAATCAAATCAAATAATAATAATGGCCTCCAACAAAACAATAATTAAAAGCCATCATCTTTCATGCATGCCTTCACTGTTGAGAGGCGAAGAAGAAGAGAGGCTAAAACTCGAAGCAAACAAACTTAGCATCATCATCAACACCACCAACCCTTCTTCCATAATTGAGTCACCACAGAGTGTGTGTGAGAGCGAGTTTGTGTGTGTGTGTTTTCGAAATCTACAAATTCTGACGATTCTGATAGCCAGTGCCCCTCATTTACACTCTATTTGTATATAACTATATATGCCTCCCTTTCTTTTATACCAAACTGGCCCTCTTCCTAAACGGATTGAATATATAAAGGTCTATGTGTGTACGTACTTTAACCTTTTTAAGAGTGCGCAGTTGTTTTATTATATCAGTATATTTGGACGTACGTAATTTAACTAACATGAAATAAATTTATAGCATTTCAGCGTGCGTGCGTGTGCTCTCTTAATGATTTTGCTCAGTTCGTCTTCATTACACTAATTAAGATATATGAGAATAATTCTCTTGTTGTATCAAAAAAGGAATAATTTCTGTTATATATAGATGCGCATTATTGGTGTTGTTTCATCATAATGACGTACAAATTCATCACTTCCACAGAGAGAGGCCACTCCCATAATCTTAAATCCCAACGTACGAAGATGGTTAGTTATTTCTTGCTTTTGGCTTCCGTTGCCGGCCATAGATGTAGTATAAACTTGACTTTTACGTCAATTCTCTGAGTAGATATAAGAGATATTTGACGAGGGCCACATAATAATATTATAAAAGTTCTGTGGACCGAATTGAACCTTTAACCTTTAATATTATGTGCTTATGTACATATAATAGCCCTTATCTTAGTATTATATTACCTGCATTAGATTCAAATTGTGAACCCCTTCTGGTGGAGTAGATTTAACTTCATTCGTACTGGAAAGTGAATGAGTAGCGCAATGGCGTGGGGACCAAATTCGGAAAAAATCTTGAAGATGTTCTCGATCGCACAATGATGGAAGCATATGGGGACAAAAAATAATAATGGCGTGAAAGACAAGTACAAAGAAATAGTTGGG
>JANTPZ010084372.1:0-24956 GCA_025593235.1 Vachellia pachyceras
TTTGGTTTCTTGGAATGCAATAATGAGAGGATATGCTATGCATGGAAATGCTTGGGAAACAATAGAGATGTTTCAAATGATGCAGCAGAGTGGCCAGAGACCTGACATTATTACCTTCACTTGCCTGCTATCTGCCTGCAGCCAAAATGGCTTAACAGAAGAAGGATGGCATTATTTTACCAGCATGTCCACAGAGCATGGCATTGAAGCCAAATTGGAGCATTATGCATGCATGGTCACACTGCTAAGTCGTGTAGGAAAACTTGAAGAAGCTTATTCTCTTATAAAAAAGATGCCATTTCAACCTGATGCTTGTATTTGGGGAGCCTTGTTAAGTTCTTGCAGAGTTCACCATAACCTGAGTTTAGGTGAGATTGCTGCGAAGAAGCTTTTCAAGTTGGAACCGGACAACCCCGGGAGCTATATTCTTCTGTCCAATATATATGCCTCAAAGGGTATGTGGAGTGACGTAAATAGAATACGGGGTGTGATGAAGAGTATGGGATTGAGAAAAAACCCGGGCTGCAGTTGGATTGAGTTAGGACACAGAGTTCATATGCTTCTTGCTGGGGACAAATCTCATCCACAAATGGGACTGATCCTGGAAAAGTTGGATAAATTGAGTATTGAAATGAATAAGATTGGTTACTCTCCTGATACTAATAATGTTCTGCAAGATGTTGAGGAGCAAGATAAGGCACAGATACTGTGTGGGCACAGTGAGAAGTTGGCTGTAGTATTAGGATTACTGAACACAAGTCCTGGTCAATCTCTTCAAGTGATTAAAAACCTGAGAATTTGTGATGACTGTCATGCTGTTATAAAATTCATATCCAGCTTTGAACAAAGAGAAATTTATGTCAGAGATACAAATCGTTTTCATCATTTCAAAGATGGTGTTTGCTCATGTGGAGAATATTGGTGAGTCACTTTTGATTCATGAGGAGTTCATTCTGCGCCATTGGTGCTGTCGTGCGGACAAAGTTGATGCTAAAGACTAACTTATTCAGAACAAGGATTTGTTTATCATATTTTTGTTACCTTCTAAAATGCTAAATTCTTCCCAAATTTAGTTCGTCTTGTTTGGCTAGGATATAGGAACTTATGCAAAAAAATATATATATGTATCCAATCTACATTATACTGGGATTATCATTATTCGATAATAATTGTATTTTTTATTTAAATTTTTAATGGAAATTTTTAGTCCAGATCTCTTCTTTCGCTGTGTTTTCTTTTTTATTTCTTGATATTCTCTATTTTTATTTTATTTCATTTGGTGTATCAAATAGGATTAGCGTTTAATTATTAAGCACTTGTCTAAGTTCAATTAAGCACCAAAATATCACGAAATTTAAACAATTATTTTTATTAAAATTTATCCTGTTGCCGCATATTGCAAGGTTCACAAATTTAAGGACGATGTCACGGAAAGAAATAGCCAAAATGTTATGTTTCCAACTACATAAAACTGAAACACACATTCACACACTTGGGTGTTCCTCTGTTCTTCCCAGAAATTGAAATGCCTTTAATGGAATGAACACGATCCACTTCCTTGACGGGATTATATGAGGCTAAAAATCATGGTAAAAATATAAAATAAAAAATTTGCAATAAATTACAATTCACAAAATCGCATAAGAAACTACACACAAATTTCTTCTTTGGTACCAGCTGTCTCATTCTGCTGATTAAGTGATTGCCATGTTCAGCCCTTGAAAATGCCAAAGTTCTCTGGTGACCTCATCCAAAAGTCCATTAAGAAGATGCTTTTCCACGTTTCTTATGGCTTCATATGTTTCAATAAAGGCAAATGTGTCATCATTCCAACCCAATTCCCACATACAGTCGATATCCGGATCCTTCTTGTACATGTCATTTTCTAGCATTTTAGGAAGGTAGTCCTCAATTTCAACTCGGCAAAACCTGCTTCTTCCATAGAATGCTAGCTTCTCTATGTCTTCATTCAGCTGCCTAACCAAGTCATCTAAGGATCTAATTCTAATGGTACTGATTGATACCCTTGAGCAAGGATGAACTTTGAACTCCTGTCTTATCCCTTTTCGTTTCATGACTTCATATCCACAGTCTAACATGAGTTTGCTGCTTAAGTCTTGATTATCCCAACCGCTGCCAAGGGGTTTGCTAAATGGCAGGTCAAATCTGAAAAGTGTTTCTGCGGTGTTGAGGAATAATTGACTCTTGGTCAAGTTCCACTTAAGGCGGTTTTCTCTTTCTGTGAGTGGTTTTGGACAAAAAATCTGGTCTTTCACTTGTGAGTAAAAGCTATTGTTCATCCTGTCTTCATGCATTCCTGTGATATTGAAAACGTTAACTTAAATCTATGAACTTGCATTAACATCATTTTACACTAAAATTATGGTAACATAAAAAAAGTCAATGTGATGAGACCCAAAAACATGGTAAATAAATGAAATACGTAATCTATGGATTTATGGTATCTACGGATATGGTAGTTGATGTTTTTCCCTCCGTTTGTAAGAGACAGTCTTGCTCTGATAAACAGAAAGAAAAATAATATTTGGTGGATGTTGCGGAAAGTATCATGACCTTATGGAATGTGAATGAAGATCGTGAATGACGGCTAACCCAAAATTATTGTCTCTCCTTAACATACTATACAATATAACTGGAGGTACTGTGATATTCAAGAAAGAGAAGTTGCACTGAAATTCAGAGTTACACTCACCATTTTTGGTGTATGGTGCAGTTTGGCCAGACTCCAATCCTTCATCTTCTGTCACAAGAGCAGCTTGATCTTGCAAATCTCTGATTATCACTGACTTCACACCTTGATGCTGCAAAATATCCAGCAAGGATTTGGAAAAAAATTTATCAGAACTTGAGTTATGTATATTTATATATTTGCTTTTCTCCCATGAGACAATTAAAGCTTACCAAATAGTTGGAACTTAAAGCTTCTGGTTCCTGTGAGCTTTGAAGTTCCCCACCATCAGGATTATAAAATGCGGGGGGAATTTCATCTTCTTTATGTAGTTGGCATCTCACTTCTGATGGTTCAGTTGTAGCTACTGGTTTGTTGGAGCTAATTGTGCATGCGTCTGCTTCTATGGACATGCCCACCCTTTCTCGCTCAGCTTCTTTTGAGACATTGAACTTGTCAGATGTTCTTTGTATCACTTGTTGCATAATGGAACTCTGTTGCTTTATTTGTTTTGGGATTTGGAGCAGTTTTCCATTTCTTCGGGTCAACACTTCATCAATCTTTCCTGGCATATCATTTTTATGCTTTCTAGTATTCTTTACCTTCTTGTCAGCTATTTTGCGGACACTTTTTTCATCCATCACTTTCAGGTTGCCCTGCCTTCCCATAACATGAACTCTTGGAGAAGAAAGTTGAATTGACTCCTTACTCATCATGTCTTTTATTCGCACATTTATTCCATTGAAGACTTGATCTCTGACTAGATTATCATAATAGTTAATTGAAGACCTGTCCGAATCCATAGCACTAGAATTGTCTGCTAAATTATGCTCAGGTGATACAACCTGATTTATGAATAGCTGCCGATTCTGAAAACCGAACGACTCATGCGGGGGTTTGGATAAATTTTTGGATGGATTTTCACTCCATCTTTGCTTCCCTTCCTGAGGCCCATACTTCAAGAACAAGCTTGACTGTTGTATTCCAAGATGATTCTGAGACATTTTCTTATTGCCTAGGATGTGCATGTTTGCGTGTCTCTTTTCAGATTGATAAATGCTTCCATTGGTTTCCATTTGTTCCTGCAACGAAGATTTAACTTCTGATCTTCCATGCTTTTGTTCTATCTGATTCAGCATATTATTTAGAACGAGATCATTGGTTCTGCCTTTTCCCGTGCCTTTCTGTTCTCTGTTATTTGCGTGATCATGTCTTCTTCCTTTCTCCTGGACCCCTATTCGACTTTCTCTGATAAAATTGACCCTCATAGCACTGTCATTTTGCTTGTCTTTTTTTATGCTGCCTTTATCTGGGCCGTTCAGTGCTCTTATTCCATTATCAATAACCGCCTCAGATTTGGCCTTCCGTATATTCAATTTTTTGTCAACACCAAGCTCCTTATGCTGGGTTGCAGGCATGGTTGTGGCATCTGTCACTTTTTGTTTTTTCTGGGGTAATAAATTATCTGTTGATCTGCTCTTCAGTTCCATCTTCTTCTCACTTACTTTTGAAGTATGCTTGAATGTCATTCCTTGCATTTTCTGTGCAGAACTTGAATCCTTCTGCTGGTTGTATTTCCCTTCCACTTTCTCCGGAAGATTATCCAAACCCATCAATTTGGCTATTACATTTGGCATCCTGCTCATGTCTGGATCAGATTGCACTGAAGCCAACTGATTATTTTGTTCAGCAAGAGCATTGAGACTCTGCATATTAGAGCCATAACTAGTTGATCGCTTATGATGAGGAAGCAATTTCGATGTGTTGACATCTAGCTTTTCGTTATTTAATTTCCTACCTTTCGAGTAATTTGTCTGCATGAGACTTGTGTTTTGATTTCCTTGAAGGCTTTGAGAATGTTTAGAGCGCTTGTCAAAGGAGAAAATTGGCGGTGCCAGTTGCTTTTGCTCTGAAGTGCTGGTTTTTTCGTCATCATCACTATCGTCATCATCGTCATCCTCTAATAATATGATCCGATTTTTCTTCTTTGGCATCACAATGAACTCTGAATTTTTCTGCTGGTTTGCTATCATCCTGAGGGACTCCTCCAAATTCATAGCACCTTGCAATAATTCCTTTGCAAATTCTATTGACTCTCTATCAATGGTGAGACCAGAGTTAGAGGCACTTAATATCTGGTTTAATTTCTGTGCGCCTTTGTATATCTCATTTATTTGCACAGGGGAGAGAGCAGGGAACTGACTAGTTGAAGCTAATTCCCAACCTGAATTGCCTCGCCGTTCCATCTTGCCAGAGCTCAGTGTTCTCTTTTTAAGCTGGCTAAAGAAACTCATGATTGAACCAGTGAAAGAATCAGTTCTTCTTGGTTTCCCTCCATTCTCAAATGGAAAAGCCAGGGCTAAGGACATATCACTAGTTTGCTCCAGCCCCTGACCTCCCCCATATGGAACAATCTGATTTGATACTTCACCAGCTTTTGTCGATCTATGGCTTCTGCCAGACCTATTTGGCATGTTCCCCGCCCTGGAACTAACCTGCAGTTCATGAAACAAATGTAAGCAACAGAGTTTCATGATATTTGCTTCAATGGATAAAGTACTCATGGCATAACTTACATTGTCACTTCCTTTATAACTCCTGGATCCCCTCTGTGTTTGCTTGGAATAAGAATATGCATCTGTATGAACATTTTTGGCACAAATAGATCACAAAGGGTTCTGTGAAAGGCAGAAAATATTTGCGTAGATGAACTTCGGGATGTTACTTAGTTTCCACAGTCTGATTGTAAAGTTATGACTTTTGATTGTCCACAGTAAATAAGTGATTGCCTATAGTGAGATACGAGAGAGAAAAAGAAGATAAAGAATGAAAGTTAAAAAAAGAAAAATTGGATCTAATATGTATTCTCATCTTTTTGTGTCACATTGATTAGTGATTAACATATTACGGTTTCATATCATTACAAAGGATCCAAAGTCATTAGGTTATAGCTCTGTTTTACTTGGGTTTTCTTGGAATGCTTTCAAGAATTTGAATCTAAGTACATTGATTTCATCTTCTTCTTCTTCTTTTTTGGCTGAAGATTTTGTCTTCATTTAAATACAATAAACTTTCCTGCTGAGTAGCTGGATGAGGATACCTGAAATGTTGAACTTTTTCTTGGTGATAATTAAAAGTGCAGGGAAAAAATCGTACAACAAAATATATATATATATGTATATATGAAGACAGAAAAAAGTAAGTAATCCCCATCTGGGTACCAGAAAATCTGGAATCATACCAAATAACTAAATAATATCAACTAGAGTAGAAATTTTGTGTTGAAATTTTAGTTTTTCTAAATACTCAAACAGGGAAAATCCTCAGAAGATTTATATATCTCTGGGATGTTATTTTTTATATATCTCATGCTCAGATGTTCCTTGTATAGGTTAGAATAGTCAATTATCTGCCTTTTCTGCTTCAATATAATTCCATTCCAGCTTCACTTGGCAAAAGAAGCAATTCACAGACTCGAAAGAAAGAAAGAGAAGAAGTTGGCAAAAAAAACAAAAAAAGAAGAAAGAGAAGAAAGTAGGAATCACCACAATGAACTTACCTACAGGAAGCTGTTTGGACTGACTTGACTTCTGAGATGAATTATTCGTTCGTTCTTTCCTTAGACGCAAATCATCAAGCAGCTTCTGTGCAAAATCTGATCTCCTGGCCATCTTCTTGAGCAACTTGAAAACAGAGCTGTTTCACTTCTGGCACTGCAAGCTAGCTTTGTGATAATGAAGAATGAATGGATTGTTTTACAACTTGCAGGTACAAAAAAGAAGGGAATGTTCTGCTTGTTTAAAGGGTAAGAGGGTGCTATCAGAGTTGGGTGAAGTGTTAGTTCTGTCATCAACAAGCAAATACATTGGTGTGAGGTTTCTGTGTGTTTGAAAAAGCATTTGTATCTTAAAATTCTATAGTGATATAAATTCATTTCTCAAATTAGTGAGACTCTGTTCTTTCAACCAATTTGATGCCCTCTTATGTAAGGTGTCATGTGGATAGAAAATTCATGCTAGAAGAGTTACCCCTGTTGGTGAATGTGTGTGGGAAAGTGATGGGTGTGAATTGGGCATATAGGAGGAGTGAGAGTGATAGAGTGCGTGGGAAGTGGGAATAAGGATCTAACTTTTATTGTAATGCAAGCAATGCCTCAGCTTCTTTCCTAAGCTTTTCCCTAGTGTCAATATATTCCCTCATCAAACTATTACTTGGGGCTCCCATTCCACTCATCCAACACTTGTTGGCCCAGAACCTTATACAGAGAGCAGAAACTAAATTCTCCAACTTCATTTCTTCATGCATTCTCAAAAACAATTTAACATACTAGAGTGTGATTACGTATGGAACTTGGTATTCGCCTTTATGCTCATCATTGTCTCTTTTGTTGTCTTGCATATGTTAATTTTTAGGTTAAAGTATACTTTTACTCTTTTATGTTTGCGTCAGGTTTCATTTTAGTCATTTAAGTTTAAAAAGTGCACTTTCAGTCCCTCAAACTTAACGCCGTTAGTTTCTCTTAATGGAAAATGATGACTCATCAAATTTAATCGATAACTGTGCAATAAAACGTTGACAAAGCATACTCACATTTTAATTATAATTTAATAATATAATAAATTTGATATTTTAAATTGTTTAAAATAAAAAAGTATCTAAAATAACAGCGTTAAGTTTGATGAGTCAGCAATTTCCGTTAGAAGAGACTAACGGCGTTAAGTTTGAGGGACTAAAAGTGTACTTTTTAAACTTAAAGGATTAAAGTGAAACCTGACGCAAATATAAAGGACTAAAAGTATACTTTAGCCTAATTTTTAATGGTTAACATCAATTTTTAAACTGTAAATGTTAATTTTTAATGAAATGGGTATAATATTACTATGCTTTAAAACTTAAAAATTTATGAAATAAATTTGCACCTTAATTAAAAAAAAAAGAAGGGGTACAAATTGCCTACAACGTAACCCAACAAGGAAAAAATGATAATCCTTTTGTCTTTTTTCTTAATTAAAAATATAAAGTAAATTGGTAAAAAAAATATAAATACACCGAATCAATATGTGAACCGTTTTCTTGTTCCTATAACTCAATACATTTTATATAGTCTACTCTATATTCCACAGTTCTCTACGCCTTTTTTTTCTGCGTTTTTTTTTTTGTAATTACAAAAACCTCAGAATAATTAAATATTTTAAAACGAAAGAAGTTATATCAACAAATACTTACTGTTGTAATTTAATTTTTACACGTGCCCTAAACTCGTGCTGGAAAAGGTAATGATTAAAAAAAACGAAGCAACGTTGCACTTCTACCTGTATCATGGCTTTATCTTTTTCCGGTGCAACAAACAGTGTTGGGCCAGTTACCCAAAAAAAGTTACCAAAAACAGTGTTGGGCCAGCCAAGAGGGTTTGAATTATTGGGCCTCTTAAGGTTTCTTAAATGGGTATTAACATTTTTGCAAAGCTCCTATTCCATTATTGCTGGACCAGCCTCTCAGGTCGCCACCTCTTCCGTCTGCCATCTTTCAACAAAAAAGAAAAAAAAATCTCCCGTTGGATTGGGTCTAGCATAAGTAATTAATCCTTATAACTTAACAAATAACAAAAACAAATCAATATTCAAAAATCCGTGAAAATAGTTGCCAACATTTAGTTCCTGACATTTTTTTTTGAATAAAATTGCCTCCAATAGGTGAATGCATGTGTTTAGCAAAAATAAAAATCTCTATTTGGAGAGGTGTCACATTTAATACCCCACAGTATCTCAGAATATGATTGTCTCTAATAAAAAGGTAAATGTATTTGGCAAAAAAGGAATGAAAAAACAAAAGGGGGTTAAATCTAATAGAACATGTTGGTCCGTCATGACTAAATCTTTTTTAAAAGATGTGTGAACACATTTAGTATCCGAAAGTAGTTCGAACAGACCTATATTAAGAGGATATATATGTTCATACCTAAAAAGTGGTATATTTATTTCTGCTTATAACAACTTATTCGGTTAGTGGCACACATCACAAAGGTGCATACTGCATAGCACCACTTACACGCGATTTCTTGTTCACTTTCCATCTCTCTCGGGTAGAATTCAGGTACATTGATTTTTGGAAAGTCATCAAATGGTAATAACTTTTGTAATAAAAAAAATATTTATTGACATATTTATATGTGAGGCACGAATCACATTGTTATTAATTTTAATTATAACTTGTTGCATTAAAAAAGAAAAGAAACCAAAAACTAGAGGTTGCAATTCAATGGTAGGATCATATTAAGACATCATAATTACATCCCAACAAAATATTAGTCCTTGTTATTGTGTGGAAAACCCCCTAAAAGTATTTAAAAAATAGCTCCATACATTTCCCTATAAAATTACTTAAAATAAATTAATCTAAACGGTAACCCCACATACTAACACAGGTCTTCTCGTGGCTCCTTCTACAAAAATCAATTCAAAAATACGAGAAATTAAAATAAATTAATTTATAAGTGATGGGGATTAGAGAATTTAATTAGGTACCTGCATCTAATTAATCACCCAATTTCCTTTAAAAAAAAAAGATTATCCGTGGCTCATCATCATTTTCAGGTTTTATTTTTATTTTCTGTTTTTATAATAATGGGGTTGGCATCCACAGCAAGCAAATGTAACTGACTGGTCTTTGAAATGGAATGTTAATTAATCACTTCACTATGTATGAGCAGGAGAGGATGTACCATGTACCTGCCTTTTCTTTTACTCTGCATCCAAGGATAAGCACAGAAACAAGAAGCAGCCTGGGCCACACAGATATCTTTTAATTATGAGTATGCAAAGATGGGGTAGGGTACCAAAGGCTTCCGGTGGTGATTGTGGTTGAATTTGGTAGGGTGAACTACGGTTTAATTCCCACTAAAATCAATTGGGAGGGGGTTGGAATCTATCCATCCAGAACTGTTAACTTGAATCCGGATTAGTCGATGCAAAGGGTTAGATACCAGATGTGTTTTCACAAAAAAAATATGGGGTAGGGTGGCTGCAGCATGAACATTTCATCCGAACAAAACAACAATGCGTATGTTTGAGAAACACTTTTTTCAACGGTACATGTAAATCAAGATAAAAGCATTTTGAAATTCATAAAAAACATTTTAAGAACCGTAAAATCATCTCAAAATCTATAACTATTTTCTTCCAAAGGATTCTCAACCCACAATAGTGTACTAATAATTTTATTAATTCTCAACCTTTATAGCGAGTTTCATTTGTATGATCTTATAAGTCAAGGATTTGGCCTGAGTTAATACATTAGGTATCAAAATCAAAAGTAAAACGTGTTATAAAATACAAATACCTAAATCAAAACGTGTTAAAATATCTTGTCTGATAAAATCTGCGGGATTGTTTAATCACCTCTCATGGCTCCCTCGGAGTAAAACGACGTTTCGAAAACAAGAGCAACCAATAAGCGATCGCCACGTGCCATGACCAATCCTGGTCCTAACCGCTCCGCCACAAGCCTCTCTCTTCTGGAACCCTCCATTGAGATTTTCTTCTCCTTTTTCTGTCCAAGGTATTTACGGCCACCCACGTGACGATCCCTCTCTCCCTCACATCTTTTTTAATAATTTTCTATAGCTTTTTTTCCCAATCGTGGCCTTGTGTGGGTCATTTTGTTTCAAGAAGTCAATCGACTCAAGAACAAAAAAAGACAACTTTATAAAGCTTTGTGATTTTGTTCAATACAATCTAATTCACGGCAATTACATGTTGTAATCTTCTGGATTTGCTGCTTATGAAATTGGACACGTGAAGGATTGGAATAAAAGTTTAATTTTTAATTAATTCATGATCTATAATATTCTTTCTCAATCGAGGAAATGCATTTTGAGGCGAGAAATACTTACTACTTCTAGAGTGTTACCACCGGGTCCGTTTGGAAAAGCGGTAGAGAAGTACTTTTACTCAAGCTGAGGTAAATACATGGAGAAGATTATCTCGTTTTACGGAAAAACACTGTTAGAACGTGCTTTTAGGGGTTGATAAATTTTGCCAAACGGTACCGGCTCTGATGAAAATATTTCAACCCCATTTTTTTATCTCACAAATATATATTATAACGTGTTATGAAGATAGATAAATAATCGAAAGAAATCTATGAAACCCAAGATTCATAAAAATGTATAACTAGAACATTTTCATCGGATATGAAACAATGACGTGCCACTCCGAGACTGTAATTAATATCTTGCAAATATGGCTGAGCATTTATTATCACATTACTAACTATTCGACACAAAAAAAAAAAAAAGCTCACCATTAGACCCCACACACATACATACCGACCAAATGGCGAATGCCAGTCTTCACTATTTAGCTTAGCCCCACACACACAATTCTATCTGTGGTCAATTCCCAGCTGAGTCCAACTAGCTCTGTATCAGTATCACCACTATATATAACAGGCTCAAAATCACTGAGTTAACAATGAGCTACACCGAGTTGAGAAAAAGCTAGCTGTGCCGAGTTCTGAATTCTGCCCAACTCTATAAGCAGATTGATATATGATTTGGATGAGTTTCATAGCTTGGCTCACTGTGTCGACTTAGCGAGTTGCCTCATGAGTTTGAAAATAATGATTTTGGACAAGGATGTATTATAGGATTCAGCATTTATGATTTAAAAAGAAACAAGTGATGTTCAATTTTGGGTTGTGAGGATTGGTGTTAGGCAAGTGATGACATCCGTGGAGATCACAGAAGAGGGTATGTGTTTAGGTTTCATGCCCAACCCAACAAAAAATTAGATGTCAAACTTCACATCAGGACCATATTAGGATTATGTCTCACCATCAAAATAATATATTTTCGATCCAATTATGAACAAACAAAAAATAATTCCGATATTCCCACTTGTATATTTTGGAGTTTAATTTCTTTTCTTCTAAATTCTATTGTATGAACGATCGGAAATAACCTATCACGGTAAAAGGTAAATTCTATCACAATGTTGTAAAGCCAACAATATTATATGGTAGTTAATGCTTGACTTCCAAGATGCAAAGTAAATATGAAGTTGGGGCAGCTAAGATATAAATGATGAGATAGATGTATAGTTATATATACTAGAATTAATAAAATTTGTAATATTCAAATACGTGAATGAGTTTCAATGACATTCATTAAGGAGAAAATTGTAGACAATCGTATAAGATCATTCTAACGTATTCAGATAATGCTATCAGAGGAAGACTAAAGTGAGCATTCAAGGAGCTTATAGAAAGGAATCTCTTAGTTAACAATTTATTGGGAATATATTTTACGATAGACTCCGTAAGATATATATTTGTTGTTGTTACTGCTGCTGCATTATGAATGGTCCATTATAAATCAACATGAAAGTAATCTCACATTAGATATGAGCTCGTCACATTGAGAAGAAAAATTTATAAATCTAAATGAGTTATCCAATTTAGTAAATCAACGTTTGAGGACAAAATTAAATCTCCTGTTTTAAATTTCTATGCTCGTAACATTAGTGGTTCCGATCTTGTAATGGAAAGTGGGGGAAAGAGAAATCCACACGCTTCAGATTTAAATTTGAGGTTTTTTTTGAAGATTAGTGTTAGGCACAGTGGCACGTGAAGTTGATTGAATGACACGTGTTTAGGTCTTATGCCCAACTCAACTAAAAACTTGAGGCTACAATTCATCCTGAGGATTCATGCATGACTCACGAGTCACAGTATCAAACCTGAATCTAGAAATTAAAAGATATTATATACTACGTATGCACACCCAGCTGGATTTCTTCTTTTCCTTTTTTTTAATTCCTGATGTTCCATCTGGAAAGTCAGTTCACGTCAAAGGACCAAGTTAGATGCTCTGAGATGGTTCTTAAACCAAAACAAGAGCTACTTGCATCTTGTTTGTGATAGTGTGTCACCAACACGTTTATATAAGTTGAGATAAAACTCATCTTACATACTTACCCCACAGATATAAGGAAATCAAAAGGGCACTCAACTAGATAGAGTAAATCGGGGAAGTTAATTAAATCGCTTAATTTTTACCTATGACACGGGGCTTCTTCGTGATGGTACTGTGTTGGGAAAGCACGTTCACATAAGTTAGATAAAACTCCCCATGCATACTTACCTCGTAAACTATAAATGATATTGAAAATATATCTTCTACCGTTAACATAATCCACGTTATCTCCTTAAGAAAACATGCTGATATTAAATTATATAACAGCGAATGGGCTGAGTAAATAAGTTTGGAGGGAATGATTGATAACTAAAAAAGATAAAGTTTATTTTTACGTCTTATATTCAAGATAATAGATCAAGACCAATCTCTTGACTGGCTAATGTATTTAATACCATGTCAGTGAATAATGATATTTACTAGCGTCCTAGATAGCTTATGAGGGCTTGTTTGAATAGTCCGTTAAGAGAACGATCATAGATTTTGAGGTAAATATATTAGAGGAATTTTATCTCGGTAAGCACATGAATGGTTTTTGGGGAGGTAAACGGCCTCCCCAAACAAGCCCGAGGATGTTTTACATGGTATAGATCGAACTTGTTCGGTTAAAACGGACACACCAAACTAGCAGCCATTGATCTTATTGGATGTTATGGTTAACAACGCACGTGCTGCATTATACTGTCGCAGCGAAAGAATAATCTTCTTCCATGCCATCTTATTCCTCAACTGTTAAACAGAATTATAATACATTGACGAGAAAGTGTGACAAAGATCTCATCCGTACTCATGTATGTCATGTGATTCCCTTCAAAGTCAAACAATTGGTTCAACTGGTCTGATCAGTTCAAATCGGTCCTACATTCAACTATTCAGTCAGATCTATTCGTTGATTTTTTGATTTGAACCGGTCGATCTGATTCTTTAAACGTGGAGAAGAAGACAACAATATCACTAAAGAGCATGACATGTATTATGGTATATCAACAAATTATCAAGTACAGGGCCAGGGATTTGTTGAGATAATTAATTAGAGGAGGATGAGGGGTATAAAAGGGGAAAGTGGTGGGAAGTGGTGACGTGGCCAAAAAAAGCGCAAGGTGGGGACCATCAAAGATGATCACGCAAGTGAGGATCCACCACACCCACGAGTCCCACAGCTTGGCATGCTCGCGTCCCCATCTGATCTCTCTCCCCTGTTTTTAGCGGCCATCGATATTTCTAGATTTTTTTTCCCTCACATTCATGTTATTATCCAATTAATTTGTCTATGTCATGTTAGTATCCATATTCAACACTCATATAAAAAAAAGAAAAAGTTTGAAATCTATTTTAAGGGAATATAAAAAAGTAGAAAAAAGTAACATGATTCAATTAGCCCGTGACTAAAAAAACTTAAAAAAGTAACATGATTCAATTAAGAAATAAAAAAACTTAAAAATTAAATGTAGAAATCATATGCCAAGCATGGATGATCCAACGGAGGAGGAAATCCGACAGTTGCGGCGTTGACTCGTTTGAAGGCAGATATAGGACTTGTTTGACAAAGAGTTAAGCAATGCTAAAAGCACGTTCAACAGTGTTCTTCCGTAAAATGAGATAATCCCCTCTATATATTTACCTTGCTTGTGTAAAAGTACTTCTCTACCGCGTTCCAGAGCACATAATAATTTAGTTTATGAATTAGATTAAGCATTAATGGATGAGGTAGACTGAAAAAAATAGAGGCCACTAATAATATACTAATGGGGTTAAGAGGAGTCATTAATCCAATAATATACGTCCGAGTTTTTCTTCTTCAGCCACAAACATAATTGTGATAGTTCCATCCACACGGCTCTTTTGCTCTTTTGAAAACATAAACTGAAATGAGTTGTCGATGTTTCTTTCGTTCAATTTTGTTGTTGAGAACCACTTAACCTGGTCTTATAAATAGATCTTAAAAAAACAAAATTAACATACCTTAGTGCATGTTTGGAAAAACTTTTTCCTAATGATGTATGCAAATCAAGACAAAAACATCTCGAAATCCGTAAAAAACATCTTGAAAATCTTAAAATCATCTCAGAATCCATAAATTTTTTTCTCATAACGGATTCCCAACACACTTTGTTTTGTATATGTCTTACATTTAAAATATGGAAGAGTGTCATTTTCGGTTTGGGCGGCCATATTATTCCTTTTTGTATCACTTCTCCATTTTATCCTGGGCTCGTTTAGGAACGCAGTAGATAATTACTTTTAAGCAAGTTGAAATAAATGTGGAAGAGATTATCCTGTTTTACAAAAAAAAACAATCAAACTTAGGTTTAACATTTAAAAACGTTATTTTAAATAAAACCGTGTAAGATGGTTCATTATAAATTTAATGGGCTGTACATGGCATGTATTACCAATACATTCTTTATAATATTTTAATTAATTCTTACGTATCCGAAAATAACCGTCAAATAATTAAATGACAGTCGAATCATTAAATATGAATTAAATTGATAACACTCTACAGATTTACCTTTATTCTTTTTCCACATTCAAAAAAAATTCTTATATCTAATGTCATTTTCTGAGTGGTTTCCAACAACAATCAAACAAGTGTAACTTGTAAATGAATTATTGTACATGTTGAGAAATCTTTTCTCAAACAGTGCATAAAGTTAAGATAAAAACATATTAAAATTTATAAAAATTATTTTGAAATCTATAAATTTTTTTTGAAATGTATAAATCCTTTCCCTCAACGGATTTTCTAAACACACGTAACATGCATGATAACAAATTATAAGAATTGGAGTTATATATATACACTGATATTGATAATTAATTATGGTTGATTCATGCAATGTCGATCTTGAGGATATCTCATTAGGATAGATACATGAGTTGGGAAGATTGTTCATCGGACCAACCCTTTTGGTGGCAACAGTATCGCACACCCTACTCCAACCCTATTGGGCATTGGCCGCCTGCTGAGCTGTCCTCCACACTCACCACAATCAGCCCATCCCATTCACACCCCCCAACCCAATATTCCCTTTTAACTCATTATTAATTGTTGACTCTCTTTTTTATATATATATATCCATCAATGCCTTATTAATAACCAAGTCTATACGAAACAGTCGATTTGCAAAGCGATTTTACGGTTTTTGAGGTAATCAGTATGTGTGATGTGTTTTATCTTAATTTTTTTACAATGTGATTGAGAATCATTTCTCAAACAAACACAACATAATTTTCATTAAATTTTAAAATGTTAGGATAAAGCTTAGATTTATTTTCTTATATTTCTTAGGTCAATTTTCCTATCAAATCTTGGTGCATCAATTTTTTAATAATGGAAATTCCCATGGGTCTAAATTTAAAATGTCATTAAACTATCATGGGTGACAAAAAAGTATATATTTGGAAAGGTTTGATTGGATAAATTTTGCCCTAAATTTTATCCCAAAAATATTTTTAAGATTTATTTATTTTTTCTTACCAAATAACATATCTATATATGTAATATCAGTATATACGTTACGAAATTTAACATAAGGAGAATATGTAGTTTGAATGTTTTTCAGACAAGAAGAGATGTGAAAGTGAAGCGACGGATAGGCGCGTGAAGTTAAAACATGTCGTTTTAAGTCAAAAGGAAACAAAAATATCTTTTTTAATTTTTGATAAAATCTCTCCCAATTATCTGCTCAGCTCTCATGTCTTCCACAAAATAAAACGACACATCCGAATAACGTTTGTAAGAAAATACAAAACGATTAATAGCCGACCGCCACGTGTCCTGGGTCCCGGTGCGTTCTCAGCCACAAGCTCTCACGTCTTCTCGAACCCTCCATTGAGATTTTTATTTTTCTTCAAAAAATATTTTCTCCTGCCAAGCGTGGCACTCCCTCATTTTTTTCACAATTTCTTATTATTTTTTTCTCACTTTATTTTATGGCTTCTTCCATTTAACTCCCCTTCCCCCGCCCCTCCCCCCTCCCTTCCTTCGCTGTTCTTACCTTCTCCCTATTTCCGCGTTCTCTGCTCGTTCAATCTCTCTGAAATTACTTCGTTTCTCTCTGTATTTGAACATTCTCGAGGAAGTATACAATTTCCAGTGAATCGAAATCGTGGAAAATTTTGTTTCTCCAGCGAAATCCGAGGTATAACTGTTTCACTTTTATGTTTCTCCGCTCAAGCCTTGTTCCGTTTCAGTTCTTCTTCATTCGTGGGACGAAAATTTGAGATTTGACGATGAGAATCTGAATCTGATTGATCTGATTTACGCAATTAAAGTCGGAGCTGTTTCGTTTGTTTTAATGTGTGGATACATAAAGAAACTGAGTTTCTCTGTGTTGCTCTGTGGTTTTGTTCGATTGAATCTTTTGATTTTGAATGCTTGGTTTAATTGATGGCAACTATATGTTGTAGGCTGCTGGGTTTGCTCTCTATTAAGGTTAGAGTGTTTTCTCCGGCAGGACTTACTCTGATTTTGCTCCAATGGAAATGCAGGTACACAAGGAACAGTTGAACTGGACCTTTTAAATTAACCGTTCTGTTTTCCGTTTTGTTTGGTTGCCTGCGTAGCTTTGTCTTTTAAAACGTGGGCTTAATGCTTGTTGATTTTTCTTTAATTTTTAGTTGCAATCATTGTTCTGCCTTTAAGAACTATCAAATTGACCTTAGAATCAACGGCTCAATCATTCTGATTATGTTTCGGGTATGGGAAAATTAACCTGCATAGACCAGACGTTCCGAGTGGATACATCCGTTTTCATCTTCGCTCTGTGATTACATGGTGAAATTTCATCGCGGTTGTCTGTTTGTGTACGTATTGACTAAAAGAGCTTCCTTCTATTTAAAGTGACCTACATGTCTGCTTGGACTGGCTTTAGTTTCATTCGAATGGATAAACTACTTGGCTATGATTGACTATAACTCATCACAATGTACAATTCATTTATCTATGCTCTAACTTCCAGTTCCATTGTTAGTTCTTTTCATTAGGCGTTTTCCATGTATTATTTATGTGAAATTTGGGGGCAGAGTTAGACTACATATCGTATTGATCCTTCTGGGATGCAAGGGGAGACTTTTTTTGAATCTTTTACAGGCTACATATAGTATCTTCTTGATATAAATTAGGTTTAACCAGTCTGCATTTACTTATGAAGATTTCAACGAAAATCAATTCATTGACTCCTTTCTACCTAAAAGAGAAATAGATGTGTCCTAGAATCTGTGTGATTTTCAAGTGTGCATCAATTCCTTTAATCACAAAATAATTATCATTCCAGACTACATTTCCCCCCTCTTTTATTGGGAACAGTTGAAATATCTCATCTGTTATTGTGGATGCAGGACCAAATAGAAGGAAAAAAGTTGAATGGCTCTAGCAAGGCTAGTAATAATCATTCCAACAATGGCACAGAATCTGAAATTGTTGCCCTATTGAAGGATCAAACTCCTAATGGAAACAACCATACTCCGAAGGTAATTTTACTTTACATATTGATTAACACTTTCCATTTTATGAGACAATATGGCTTGAAGAACTCGTTCCTTATACTTCAATTTCACTCATTTATATTGTTAACAGGTAAGGAAACCATATACCATTTCCAAGCAACGAGAAAAGTGGACAGAGGAAGAGCATCAGAAGTTCCTAGAAGCTTTGAAGTTGTATGGTCGTGGTTGGCGACGAATTGAAGGTTATAAGCCTATGCTGATTTAATCACAGTGATCTAAAATAAATATTTCATGTCTGGTCAAGATGGATGAAGCCGTTCTTAACTTCATGCAGAACACATAGGTACAAAGACTGCAGTCCAGATTCGAAGCCATGCCCAGAAGTTCTTCTCTAAGGTTAATATTTAAATTTCAGTAAATATTACAGGCAATATAGTGAACGATACTATCAGAATGTTGGCTTTGACAGTCTCTAAAATCTAGATCATATCTTTCTGACAAAGGACATGATTTTGATCATTTACAACTTTAAAAGCTCTAAAACTTCGATCACTGTTTTAATCTACTTCAAAAGTCTCATGATTCAAATCTCTGACTGGCTTTAGATCGCCCGGGAATTTGATGGCACTGCTGAAAGTTCTATAAAACCAAGTGATATACCTCCTCCTCGGCCAAAGAGGAAACCTCTACATCCATATCCACGTAAATCAGTTGATTCTGGCAAAAGGCTATCCATGGCAAATGAAGTGGAAAGATCTCCATCCCCAAACCTGGCAGTTGCAGAGAAAGATACCCAATCTCCGACCTCTGTGATATCTGCATTTAATTCAGAAGTATTTGGGTCAGCTTCCTCAGATCAGCCTAACAGATGTCAATCACCTAATTCTTGTGCCACTGACGTTCACTCATCCAACTTATCACTATCACCTGTTGAAAAGGAAAATGATTGCATGACATTTGACTCGTCTGTGGAGGAAGAGAAAGGATCTCTTTCTTCTCTCTCTTTATCTGCTGGTTTTAACTTACATGTGTTGTCAATGGTATGATGAGCTTCATGTTATTCCAATATTTAACTAGTGTCATATGAAGGTGTTTATTAAATTCTTTATTGTGGATAAGGTTCTGACTGATTATCAAATTTTCTGTTACTCCAGAAGTCTGAGTTGAGTTCCAAGGATGCTGAATCTTCTATTGAAGATGCTACCAACGTGGCCCATATTACAAGTATTAAGCTTTTTGGAAGTACTATTCAGATGGTGGATAATCAGAAATCACTCGCTGTAGATGGGAGAATATCAATGCAACTGCAAGCAAGTAGATGACACTGAGAACGAAAAGCTTGACCGAACATGGGCCATCCAGCCAACTAGATTCACAATTATTACTAGACGTGTGAAATAGTATTACAACCCTTGAAGGAGCTGAGGCAAATTGATGGGGTACCGGAAAGAAGACCCATGCTTTGTGGTACTTGCGCCTGAAGAAACTGCGTCATGGTGGAATATGTACCAAAAGTCTTCCGTTTTGTTTAACATTCGTCCATGTAACCAATTCGCCCCTTTGAATGACAGGATGATAGAGAAGGAAACTCCCTGTACTGGTTCGAATGCTGAAACTGCTTGCTAAATGGGAAGGGGAGACAGTAACTCGGAATCTGATGATTCTCAAAGTCAATTGTGTAATCGGTAGGGAGAAAATGTACCCTGCATAGAGCCTTGGAGAGGTTTTTGTACCATCCAAAAGGTGTTTAGCGGAGAGAGACGCAAATGCAGCTTTTGTTTCGTGGAAGGGGCAACGAGCTAGGGTATGCCTATAGCATTTACGGATGTTATATATATAGGGGTCCATTTTTGGCCAGAAAATTTGCTTGTCTTTGAGGAACTAATTTTCTTAGGTGAGATCTGATTGAGAATCTTATCATTTACAATTCTTTTTTTCTCTATCGAATTATCTCCAGCATGTAAGAAGCCACCTGCTCTATAATTCCGATCTTAGAGTACTCATAAAAAGCCATATACGTAATGGATTTCAGGTACATGTCTGGATCCCCTTGACATATACGTACATACATATCCGTCAAAATCGAAAAAGAAAGCAATTGAAATCTTAAAATGCAAAGCATGAATCACACTGTACCTTTATGAGTCGACAAGTCAAAGAAAAACAGAATCTACAGATTGTACTTCTAGACCTGCATATACTAGTTACCGGAGAAATTTTAAGAAACACATGATCACCACTTGGAACTCAAAGGGTCCCCGTCGTATATCTACATGACTCTTCTTGCGACTTTGAGTTGAGAGCAGCTTCTGCCTAATCATCTCGATCTTCCTCATGGTCTCATCAACATAATCCAGTCCTACAATGGTATTCTCACTCAATTCAATCCAACAAAGAGGGGATTTGTACTTCTTACCGTACAATACCTCGAAAGGCGCCATTTGAATGCTTGAATGGTAAATATTGTTATATGCAAATTCTGTTAATGGTAGGTGGCTATCACAATTTCCTCCAAACTCTAATACATAAGCCATCGACATATCCTTTAAAGTTTGGATCATCCTCGGCATAGGTGACCCGGGAGATAAACCCTTTTGTTCACATTGGTTCGCCGCGGCGAAAGTCTCTTCAAGACAGAAAACAACCTTTTTTTCAAACACACCACATCTCTTAATATAAATTAACTCTTGATTAAATAAAATTTAGTATGTTACATTAACAATTTCTTTGATCCAAGATTCTAAAATCTTTATGTTATATTTGAGGTGGGAGGGAACATGTAAATTGAGTTATTTGTACACTGAATGTTTTAAACACATCAAAGCATTTGTTTGATGAACAGAGATATACTATAAATAATGAACACAAGGCTGAAAGGAACAGTGGCAGTCAGTGAGCGTCATGTTTCTGCAATGCAAGAAAGTTATTAGTAACTGACAGCAAAAAACTATATGTAATACTGCTGGAACATTTCACATGTTACAAAATAAGACAAGGCAGTTAGAAACAAAAAAATAAAAATAAAGGATAGATCTTTATCCTGAAGGTATGACCATATATTTTCTATTTTTCTTGCTTATTTATAAAACCATAACAAAAGAGTTGAGAATGAGTTCGGCTCGCTAACTGTTAGTTTAAAAAATGCAGGACTATTTTGATATTAGTTTTTTTGCTCATAAACATAACGGCCTAACCGTCAATCCGTTTTCATTTAAAAAAATTAAAAAGTTTAATCTTTTTAATTAAAAGTAAACAAAGGTAAAACAAAACTTCAAACTCTCCCTCCTCTTTTCAAACGGGAATATCTTAGTATTTTTGTGATTTTATAATCCATAATATTTAAAAGAGGTATTTTAACTTCAAATTATGGTTTATTTTTTTAAAAGAAAATATAAAAGAATTGAAAAAGACGGTTGACCCACCGATTTATTATCGTGAATTGGGTTTACTAAATTCCAACCCACTAACAAACAGGTCTTTTCAGCATGACCAATAAATGGCATGTTGACCTACATTATCATCTTTACTTAACAAATAATTAAGTAAGAGAGAGAGAGAGAGTGAAATAATTGAAAAAAAAATTATTATAATGTTTTAGAATAAGCAAATCATATTAATTGATTTAATCAACCTCTTTTAGTCCAATCATATTAGCTAAATAGAAACTCACAAGAATAGTTTTTTTTTTTCGTAGGGCAGGTCACGGATTCATATAGACAAAGGTTAACATTTAGAACCATGGAGATCAAAACTTA
This sequence comes from Vachellia pachyceras, assembly GCA_025593235.1. Lineage (NCBI taxonomy): Eukaryota > Viridiplantae > Streptophyta > Magnoliopsida > Fabales > Fabaceae > Vachellia > Vachellia pachyceras. The sequence continues at coordinate 21,869 of JANTPZ010084372.1, forward strand.
AAAAAAAAAAAAGGATATCTATCCATTGAGAAGAGTGATAGTTGTGATATTTTTTTTTTGGCCAAAGCACATACATCATTCTAACAGAGGTAATCATGTTACTTTGAGACACTATCAGATACTAAACATGAATACTTTTACTAGTAGGGATTTAAACATTGATTTACTGTGTTACAAGCGATTAACTCCTTCTGTTAGACTTATCTCTATCAGTACAGCTAGTAATTAGCATGTATGAATAGTAAGTATGGTTATTTAAGGGAAGATGGAAAACAAAACATGCTTCTTCTATTAATTATTATTATTATTTTGTTTTTTTTTCCGTTTTCTGAAATGTGATTGGTAGATAGATGAGTCGTTAAGGCCCTGCTATCTTGTTATATACTCTACAGTCTACACCCTGGAACTTCATAAAAGTGTTGGTTGGTTTTTTTTCTTCGAGAATATTAAAAAATTAAATAAATTATTTAATTATAATGTAAATTTTAGAATGTTGTCATGTATCTTTAAATTATATATCGATTTATAAGTTAGAAAAACTTGTTTTAAAAAATGTATATATCATTTAGTTACTTTCTTTAATTTTTTAATAAAAAACTAGTTCTTATAGTAATGATTTGAGGTGATATTGCAAAACAACCAACATGAATTGGGTTTATAATAAGAGTATAGCCTTTCATAGAGTAACTATTGACAATCCAATGTTCATATTTCTATTGTGAGAGGGCCAAATGTAATGTACTTTTGATGTTATATTTAAAGAACCATTTTCGCATGCAAGTTTAATTTGTAATTAAGTGACAACTTGATTTTGTCCAAAAAAATTAATGCATTTTTTATTTTATCCTTAATTAATTATTTGTTTCTATTCTATATTTTTGCCTCGTTCCTTTTCATTTCTTTTCCCATTCGTTGTCTTGCTAAATAATGGTATGTATACAAAAATTATATTACTTATGTATTTTTTACTTTCAATTATTAAATAGGAAGCCCATTATTTTTCTAACACAACTATTCTTTTAATCCAGATATCTTCTTCAAGCCACTATCAGATATTAGACACTTTTCTCCATAGATATCCAAGCGTAAATTCATTACATTATAAGGAATTAAGATCAAACTCTCATCAGTCCGCTTTCTATTCATTCATGATGTGTCATTAATAACAACTTTTGTTTAAAAAACTATTTTTATGTATATGACAACACGACTACTTTTATGATTATTCTAAAATTGTTGTAGGATTTAAATTTAAGTTTAAATTCTTTTGACCTGACGCTTTAAATTAATTTCTTAACGCAACAATAGGAAAATATAATGATTAAGTGGACATCATTTTGAAAAAAAAGGTGAAAATACATACAACACTTTAAAATATATTTTCATTAACATTCAATATTATAAAGTAAGTTGTAATGCATTCTGTATCTCAAAATATACGTTTGATAATATTTAATAATAGAAATTACTTTTTAATGTAAGTTTTTTTTTTTTTTGGGTTGGACTAATGAAAAGACAATGGAGCGTCGTAGGGGCCAATAATCGTGGGAACCGCCTTTGGCGGCACCCAACGAACCAACGGTTCCTGGGCCCCAGGAATAACCGATTCTTCAGGAAAGCCACGTCATCGTCCATGTAGGACAGCTAGCCAATGAAATCGTCATAACAAGCTGAGTCACTCGTCACGTGGGATGTTCCAGAAGCCCATTCATGTGGACCCCACCAACATTCGAAGCCTTCCCTACTTGTTCAAGAAAGGGGGGGGGAGTATCGAAGAAGGAAGGAGGTGATAGGGACGTAGTAGTAATTCTAGTGGACCTATATATGTACAATCCACGAAAATCCTTGCAACATGTAATAAGCGGATTTCAATGGCATTTCCCGGGTTTTTCTCATCAAAGCCCTTGATGGTCTGTCTTCTCTACTAGAGAATCTAGTCCTCTTCACTCTCTCATTCTGCTGAGTGTCTGTTGTGACTACGAAACGGAGTGAAGAGTGCTGGTCCGGTGCTGCGTTTTTTCATACCTTACTAATAGCGTCTTCATTATTTTGCTCTTCTTCTGCACTGCTTCCTACAGCTAGCCTAGCCTTTGCGGATTTTCCTAGAGCAAACGGTTGTTTCTGTCTGCTGGTAATCTCGCTCTCTGGTTTTACGGTTCTGTTTTTTGACCTTTCGTTCTGATGTATGTTTTTCTGTCGAAGTTTGGTTTATTCTGAACGCGATTTTTCTCATTCAGAGTATTGTTCTGATAGTGTGTGTGTGTGTGTGTAGGGTTGAGTCTTTGTGGTACTTTCTCTTTGGTTTCAGTAGTCTATCTATTCTATCTCTTGGCTTTGGTTGATGTATTAGTGGCGTTGGGTCCGATCTGGCTTGGATTCTGATGATCTGATGATTTCGGCTTTTCACATTTTGTCTCCATGTGCTCGGGTTTTGGGATTTCCGATTATTTCATTTCTTGAGAAGCCAATGCTGGTTAGGTTTTCTATCCTGGGTCTCTTCCTTGTAGATTTGTTAGTTTTGAGTGATCATTATTTATTGTTCTGCTGTTTTCTTCCTGTGGAATACTAAGGTTGATTTATTTCGGCTAAATTGTGGTTGAAATGTGTGTTAGTCGTTGGATTGGTGGTCATTATGTTAGATGTTTTGGTCAGCATTTATGAGGAACATTCTTCCTCTTTTACGAGACCTGAAATTTCAGTGTTGAAAACGCTGTTTGTTTGGAACACTTATTTCTTGTGTGTTAGGACTTTGACGGTATTTTCTGTTTCCAATAAAGTGATATTTTGTCGCAAACATGCTGGATTTACTTCTTGTCAAGACAAAGCCCAAAGTGAGATTGGACCCAGTAGTGAACAAGCCCAACATTGTATTAGAAGAGTTGAAATAGTCAGATATCCGTTGAGTAGTTCCTATCTTGCTTGCAGTCAATTGTTCCGAGTGTAGCTCCTAGATTATAGCATCTGTTAGTTAGCAATCCTATTATTATGGATCCATAATAATTATCACATTTGTAAATAAGGGCTCAGCCCCTCTATAAATAAACAAGAACAGCACCGAAGGCACCAAGCCATTTTTAGCAAATATTCA